>CAAKHC010016541.1:0-17478 GCA_901007825.1 Macroramphosus scolopax | reverse complement strand
CTTTGGTCATTACTGCAGTCTAGTTGCAGCGTGCAGTAATAAACAGTGTAAACACACAAGAACGAACCAGGAAACCTTTTAAAAGAGGAAACACCACGAAGCCTCGAGGCCTCGAAGCTTTGTGCTCGTCTCTCTTGAGCTTTTCAATCCGGTTTCATTCAATCGGCCCTTCAAGGCCTTCGCTCTTCCACACACACCCTCACCCCCCCTGTGAAAAGCCAAATTGAAAATTGGATTTGTTGCTATTTGTCCTTCTGATTATTTGCTGCCGTATCTGAGATGTGATGAAACGACAGCGGCGGTCAGAACAAGTCATTCCTGTTGCATCGTCTCATCTCAGACCGGCCGACCCCCCCTCAGACCAGCAGGATTAGACCGACTGGTTCCGTCCCAGTGGGCCGGGTGGAGGCCGCGGCTCCACACCGGGAGGGTGGAGGCTGCGGCTTCCTGTTGCTCCTGAAAAAAAATAAAAATAGATAAATAAAACTCAACCTGCTTAGTTGTATTATTCATTGATTGATCCTCCTGTTCAGGGCTGCAACGCTCCTGGAGATCCTCGGAGAACGTACAAAGGAACGCAGCTCCCATGTTACTGTGGTGAGAACGTTCCTGCAGGACATGAAGCAAGAAGACTCGGAGGTCGGTCACAGCGGAGGTCTGAGGACCGACCCCACTTTAAATCAGTTAAAACAACAACAGTCTCTTCATCATTTATAATGCATCATCATTAATCTGCTGGGCAGTTGGTGAATGTTCCCCCCGGGCGGATGTGGAGGCTTCGTGAGGAGACCGTGGATCTTCTGCTTCATGTTGCTGCCCAGTCGGCCTTGTAATGAAAACAAACACAGCCTGAAGGTCCCGGTGAGACTCCGTTCATACGGAGGTCAGGCAGCACCACAGAACAACAAGAGGATATAAAAGGGATGTCAGTATTCATGTTTCCCCCCCCGGCTCTCCCAACCCGCTGGAATGGACACCAACACCACACTTAATCCTGTTTGTTCATCTTCATCGGCTCCTCCTCATCTTCTCCACAGCTTCATTCATTATTTGCCTTTTTATTCCTGTTTCTGCCTTTCATCAGGTGTCCCTCCTCCTGTGGGCCCCCCAGGTGTTCCCAGACCAGATCTACCGTCCTGTCTGAGCTGCTCACCCTGTTTAAAGCTGCAGCCCCTTGGTGAGGGTCAGAACACAACCCCTCCCTTTATGGAGGGGCTCCACCACGACAGCCCCGTCGCAGCAGCTGCATGACTGCTGGTGCCCCCCCGATCCATCTGTCCAGCTGATCTCACCCCTCACACGGAAACAATCCCGAGGTTCTTCCACTCCGTCCGTCTGGGGCAGCAACTCACTGGCAGCCCGGCGGGAGCGATGCTCCGATTCCCGGCCATATTATCAGGATTAATTCTATTAGAGGAGAATGATGTTTTAGGGACCAGGGACCAGGCTGCAGGGACCAGGGACCAGGGACCAGGCTGCAGGGACCAGGGACCAGGGACCAGGCTGCAGGGACCAGGCTGCAGGGACCAGGGACCAGGGACCAGGCTGCAGGGACCAGGGACCAGGGACCAGGCTGCAGGGACCAGGCTGCAGGGACCAGGGACCAGGGACCAGGCTGCAGGGACCAGGCTGCAGGGACCAGGCTGCAGGGACCAGGCTGCAGGGACCAGGGACCAGGGACCAGGCTGCAGGGACCAGGGACCAGGGACCAGGCTGCAGGGACCAGGGACCAGGGACCAGGCTGCAGGGACCAGGCTGCAGGGACCAGGCTGCAGGGACCAGGGACCAGGGACCAGGCTGCAGGGACCAGGCTGCAGGGACCAGGCTGCAGGGACCAGGCTGCAGGGACCAGGCTCAGGGACCAGGCTGCAGGGACCAGGGACCAGGGACCAGGCTGCAGGGACCAGGCTGCAGGGACCAGGCTGCAGGCTGCAGGGACCAGGGACCAGGGACCAGGCTGCAGGGACCAGGCTGCAGGCTGCAGGCCTCCTACGGCTGACTGACAGACATGTTTCTTTGATTCACTGCCTGCCTGGGATCATCATCTTTGACTAATATGATTGCAAACACTCTGATTAACCCCCCCACTCTAACCCAGAACAACAGCTGCTAGAGAATCATCCAGATGACCCCCAGCAGTAACTACAGCTCTTTGATTGCCTTGTGTTTTATATGAAATGGATAAAAAAATCGGAATCTTTTACTCTCCCCCGCGAGCGCCAGTTAACAGTTAATGGTGCTGATAAGACGCATCGAGCTCTTCAGGGGTTCCTATAGACACCAGTTTTCCTTCCATTTGGCAACTACCTTCCTTATAATACTGTTATAGCTTCATGCAAGCTGTTTCTGTGTAATCGGAGAGGCCTGAAATGCCTTTAACATCCTCACAGGTGCTTCATTGATCCCAGTAACTGTTCCTGGCTGTCACCGCGGCTCCGAATGGAATCGTGCCTGTTTTATGCATTAATAATACAAAGAGAGAAACGGTGTCCCGTTATCTCCCAAAAATAGCATTTCATTTCACGTACTTAATTAAAGGATTAATCCGGTTCCGATCAGGGTCCGACCTGTAGCGGCTCTGCTTCAGACAGAAGAACAATTCTTCGTCTCACACGTGATCTAATATAATATTCTTCAGACTGTGTTCTTACTTCACAACCCAACTAATCTCCGAGGGGCCGTGATGGGACGGGGTTGAAGAGTGTTGATGTTTTATGATGTGCCAGCGCTGCGTTAACGCCTGGTTGGTTCTGGAGCTGTGAACACGTTGTATCAGTGTTTGGGGGAAACGTTGTGATTTAAAGTTACTACTTTCTATATATCAATATCATTGCAATGCCAATTTTGCACCGTTTCTATGGCAACAGGTCATCCGCCTCTCTGCACAATATAAGTCGACACTAAATTGCAGGAAATGAAAAATCCATAAAGTGTTGTTATAAAACACAGAAAATCCTTTCAGGGATTTTGTTATTCAAATGTCACTTCATGAAAACACGGCGAGGAGACCTGAACTACACTCAGGACATCACAGAACACAGAAGGTTCTGATGAAGAGGAACTGAGACCTGAAATACCAACGAGGTAACAAGACACAGGTGAGACCAGGAGGGCAGGCAGGGAGCTGATTGACAGACGAGACACCGGTGACATCACTGACAGGGCGGGACAACAGACACAGACAGGAAGTAAAGGAGGCAGATACAAAATAAAACAGGAAACCAGCAACGATCAGAACACAAAGCACATGAACGCAGGCAGAAAACGACAAACTGAACAGATCCACCACATCTTCAAAACCCAAAGTCAAAACTACAAACTCGATAAGGACCCGGCCGAGGACCCGGCCGAGGTCCCGGCAGAGGTCCCGGCAGAGGTCCCGGCCGAGGTCCCGGCCGAGGTCCCGGCAGGGATCGTGACATACATTCTCTGGTATGAAGATAATAAGAACCGTAGGTGGATACAGAAACCCGCCCAGACGAGCTGTCAACAGAGGATAAATACAGGTATCATATCGGTATCATATCGGTATCATATCGGTATCATATCGGTATCATATCGGTATCATATCGGTGTCTGTGTCCCGAGTCGGCCCAGCAGAAGGAGGCTGACATGAACCCACATGACATCAGCTCTGCAGGATTCTGCTCGTTTGTCAGCTGCAGCTCGTCCGGGTCAACACCAGCGAGCCTGAGGCGACTAAGGAGGACCAGAGTCTGCAGAGAGGTCACTGCTACTGGGGAACACCAGGAGACCTAATGTATCCCACGGAGGACCAGTAGTCCAAGGATCAGGGTGGAGATAACAAGTTAACAAGTCAGGGTGGAGATAACAAGTTAACAAGTCAGGTGGAGATAACAAGTTAACAAGTCAGGGCGGAGATAACAAGTTAACAAGTCAGGGTGGAGATAACAAGTTAACAAGTCAGGGCGGAGATAAGAAGTTAACAAGTCAGGGCGGAGATAACAAGTTAACAAGTCAGGGTGGAGATAACAAGTTCACTGGGATGATGAGGTGGTAAATAAATACTGTTCAGTATCGTGTAATCACTCTGCTGAAGCAATAATCTTTCCAAAGCTGGTTCCTGAATACATTCAAAAGTCGTTTCCAATTAATTAATGAATTTATTTAGCAAGTCAGACAATCAACTCTCCTCTCTGGGGAAAAACTGTTGTATAACGTGTCTAAAAGCTGGTGGCATTTCATCACAGGAATTATAATTAAATGAATATTCTGCACAGTAATGAAAAGTAATATAAGTATGAGTGTTTTCATTCTCTCCTGCAGTCCCAAAAGCACTGAAGTTGTTTAGATGGAAGTAGAATTAGACAAAACTTATATGTAATGAAATATCATACATCCAATTAAAATATATATTATGTTCATACTTATCGATGACGTGAATGAGTGGAGGAAGCTTCTGCAGTTCCACATCCAGGAGGTCGATCAGGTCTGAGGGTGAGAGCACCAGGCTGCTGCCTCCATGTACACAAGGTCTGTTTGTTTGTTGTCCTCCTTCCACACATGCACGGTTTTACAGGGGAGGCCGTGGGGGCCGGTCGGGGAGGCCGGGGCCTCCCCCTGCAGGTCGGGGGCCGGGGCCTCCCCCCGCAGGTCGGGGGCCGGGGCCTCCCCCCGCAGGTCGGGGGCCGGTCCAGCAGGTTTATTTCTATCAAGGCACTGACACCCTGTGTGTCACTCCTCACCTGTCCAGCTGTGGACCAACCAGGCTGATGTATAAGGAAACAAACAGTCCACCAGATTACAGCATCAAATCTTTAAGAAGCCTTAGAAACATTCGTGTTATTAATGATCCTCAGTCCTGACACAGGACGTGGTCATGAAGGTCCAGCCCCCAGTTGGATGTGGGGGAGGACCACCGTATATGGTGTCATGTACGTTTCCAATCTGAAGTGACACTGATCAACACGACATCCGTCCCTTCATGTGTGGGTGTTTGTCATGAGTTCATGACCACGCTGTACCCCCCCCCCCCATGTCCTATTGATTTGTTATTACTAATGGAGGTGGTGTTTCTTCTCCCATGAACAGACATGGAACAGCGTCACTCAAACCAACCAACCAACTCCTCCACCTCTTCTGCCATCTTGTGTTCACTTTCAAAATCGATGAAGAAAGTGTAGCTGACGACAGACGTGGTGGCGATGAAGAAAAGATCTGAAGAGGAGCTTCACTACTGCAGCTGACTGCCAGGAAACCAGGCTTCTTCATCACAATCATAGTGAGGGTTGGTCTCTTTCCAACATCTCCACCGTCTGCAGCAGAACATCAAAATCTCACCATGCTAGTTATCATGTTATTCAAAATGTAAACACATGTTCACTCATTTGTGTGGAGGTTTAAAAAAAAGGCTTTATTTAAAAAAACTATACACAATGTGGGACAAGTTTCATTCATAGAAATTGGTACGAATACAAACGCATGCTTCCTTTCTGTTTCTTTATCTGGGAAGTGTTTGAATGGGAGCTGGAGACTCAACACTGCATGTTCTCCTGACACACTGTCTCCTTTCATCAGGGGGGGTTGATGTCCCCGCACAGGAAATAAACAACAGCTGCAATATGGAGGGTTCCTGCAGACCCGCTGTAGATGATCTGTGACGACATGTTGTGGTTCTGTTGTTGATGAATGAAGTTGGTGCTCTGTGTCCCTCAGTCAAGACTGCTGTGGGGGCCACTGGTTCAGAAGCTGTTGCGCCCCTCTGGGACTCGATGCTGCAGAGCCAGCTTACCGTAGCCGCCTCGGGCCGGGTCGTAGTCCTGCCTGTACTCATCTCTTATCTACAGAGCAGCGGGCAGACAAAGATGAACTCTGTTACACTGACGAACGCAGAACTGATCCGTTATGATTCTCGGGTTGAACTTTAATGTAAAACTGGTTCAACATGAAACTACCTAAAATTGTGTTTTGTAACTTTCTGAACCGTCACACATCTTTGATGGCTACGTGACGACTATGAGGATCCATACCTGTCCTCCGGACTTGCCGCGGCCGTACTGTCGTCCCTCCTTAAAGCCTGCGTCCCAGTCTGTCCTGATGATGCGGTCGTCCAGCCGCGTCCCGTTAATGAAGCGCATGGCGTGTTCTGCGTCCGCACGTGTGTAGTATCTGGAACAGCGGCGGGTTAAGGTCTGTGCATGACATCTCCGCCAGTGAGCAGGCAGACAGTTCACTTAGCTTCGAGGCTTGTTCTGTACATGAAAGGACGTGCTTTTCAAACACAAAAGGCGTTGAACTTTGGGTTCCTGAATGAAAGGATACTCTACAAAGCAGAATCCGCAGGCCGTCTTCTTGACTTTATCCAGGCCGATGACGATGCGCTTGACATCTCCACCTTTAGAAAACAGCTCGTGTACCTGCCCAACAGTTACATAAACCAGTTCTGAGTGGGAACACGCACTAATAAAAGGAAGAAAGAGGTTTGAACTGTATCCTCATTTGGTGCCTTTAACATGCAGGATGCAACATTTTTATTTCATCATTCTGAACAATTAGAAGCCTACAAGCACGGAAACACTTGATAAGCCAACATATGATTAAGTATCTCAGTGCTGGGTTTTGTAATGTTATAAAAAGGACATGAATTGCATATAACAAGGACTTTAACAGTGTTCACAGACAGCGAAGGCAGTGTGACATCCTACCTGCTCCTCGGTGGTGTAGAACGAAAGGTTTCCCACGTACAAAGTGGGGCTCGCCTTCAGCAGCTTCTCCTGCTCATAGCGATCACCCTGCAAACACAGACAACATCAGAGATACAAGCAAGTTCGTCACTACAGAACATTAAACTCGGCGACTAGTTCAATGGATTGCTGCTGATTTTCCTTTATGCTGCAACAACCTTTATACGAATATAAGTTTGGATTATTTGTAGCAGAATAACACTGGACTTTATACCCATTTTTAGCTCAAGAAAGAGGACGAGACTTTGAGTCTACAGCTTATACAAACTTTATCCCTAAATGTCTACGAGTTCCTTACTGATAAAGTGTTTGCATGTGACAGAATCGCGAGAAAATGTAGTAAAAGGGGTTTTAAAACCGATACTTCACGGCCAAACTTTATGGATGTAAACATAGAATACAACTTCTCCAGGCCTGGTAATTGCCATGTTCAAAATTAGTAACATGGCTAACAAATACTTTTCAAGGTTTATCATGGCCGCACAAACCTCGAAACATGTCGAAGAAACCAATGAAAGTTGTAACGATGTATAAATACAACATTTACAAACGTGCAGTGGCTCCATTCATTCGATGTTTGTGTCGTTGCTGTTCATACAATCATTCAAATATTTAATTAACCTTGAGTTCACAATAAGTATTAACCACTCACCACATTATTTATGAACAAAACATAAACACAATTCAGGACTCATGGCAAACTCTGATCAGCTAGCCATGTGCTAACTGTAAACTAAGATAAACCGCGGAGCTAATATCAAAAACATTTGATAATTACGATGAATGGTTACCCTGTTTTCTTACTCACCATAAAATGTTGGTCCCTATACCGACTGACATCAATGTAAGAATCGCTATTCAAGGCGTTTAATTTAACAGCCATTGTGAAGAAAGTGTGGTTTCGAGGTGTGCAACTACTCAACCGTTAGCTTTGCTGCATGAACCATGACGTAGTTCCGGTTTGCTTGTCCGTCTTTTAATAAACTCCGGGTAGAACATGTCGCTTCAACATCTGAGGCCAGCTGAGTTCCGCACTCAATTGTTAGAATTAGAATTAGAAAGCCTTCATTCGTCCCACGACGGGAAATTTACATTCTTACAGCAGCAAAGAGACAGTGCACACATTAAAGAGCATTTACCAAAAAATTACAAGTAATAAGTAAAATACATAAGTAAGTAAGTACGCTTTGCAGAATTGCACATAGTTATTGCACATAAGTTGTGCATGTAAGTTATAGCATGTATGTTATTGCATATAAGTTATGGCATGTAAGTCATTGCACATTTTACAGCACAACACAGTATTGAAGTGAAGACAGCGAAGGCATATATGTTGTGCTGTAATGTGCAATAACTTACATGCCATAACTTATGTGCAATAACTATGAGCAATTCTGCAAAGCGCACTTACTTATTCATTTTACTTATTACATGTTGTAATTGTTGGTAAATGCTCTTTAATGTGTGCACTGTCTCTTTGCTGTTGTAAAAATGTAAATTTCCCCGTCGTGGGATGAATAAAGGCTTTTTAATTCTAATTCTAATTATTGCACATAATCGCACACACCAGTAAGTTTTGCATACAGTATACTAGGTTCTAGAGAGGAAAGCAAAATGCTCATAACTTCCTCAAATTCATATATCAATCCGAAATCAGTGAGAATTTTGGGGCCTACAAAAATCTCAAAACAGAAATACTTACTGTATTAGGGTAAATAATCACCCTAATACATATGGAGGACCGTATCTAGAAAAATATAAAACTAAATAATTAACTCAAGATAAATTTGAATCCTAAATCTAATTCTGTTAGTTTAGCATTTGCAAAATGGCTCAAAATCCCATGACTCTTATAACTGGAAGTTGTTACATGTGGCGAGTGAGACTCTGTTGATCCCCTTTGTCCTGAGTTTGTGTGGGAACTTTCTAAACTTTTTTAATGCTTTCAGAGTCTCAAGTGACAAAACACTTTCAACAAACCATTTGTTCCTTTCAATTTTGGCCTCAATTGTATATTGTATGTATACTTTTTACAGTGCATTTTAAGATTCTGATTTTCAGACTATTTTAGTGTGTGAATCACCAAAACAAAAGACTGCTGACTGTTAGGAATGTTGACATAGTTCTTTATAGACTGCAGAACACAGCTACAACACTACTGGAGGGCACACAGTGGAAATAAAGGTATCATTACAAAAACGTATTTAACAATCAGATAAAAAACACTTTTAGTTTGTTGTTGGCGATGAAATGAGTGAAACATGATGTGAGGAAAAACCTTTTCCGTCTCAACCGATTGCATGACCACCTCAGACTGCAAATGTTCCGGTAGGGTCTGAATTGTATTATCACAATTGAAATATCTAAAGTTAACAAAATCTGTTGACAACATTAACAACCTAAGTTATTCTGTGACAAGTTAGAACAGACATGAATGTACCTTCTTTGAAATCATACAACATTAAAATACAGACTGCTGAAGACTGTCGAGTCTACAAATGTTAGGCAAAGAGCCACCTATCAGTTCTTGTAACATTAACTTCAATCTTATAAATCTGAGGCCATGAAGCAACGCAGCGGCTCTGCCGGATGGGGGGGGGCAACTCTTCCAGTCTTGCCAGGTAGTCGTCGCTGGAGGTCGGATGATCTCCTCTCAATGCTGCGGCACCTCCTGGAAAGAAATTAATTAATATTAATTACACTGGAGGATAATGGTTGGCACTAAACATGTAGCTCATTTTTCGTTGGAGACATTGTGTCAGTGCGTTGCTTAGAGAAACAAAAGATACAGAATCAGAATACAGTGTACTTTGCTCCAAATTATATGACAGAAAATTTATATGCACCATTTTTAAAAATATTTTTCGTTAGTTCAGTCATTTATTAAGCAGTTCCAACTGCTGATATTTTACTATTTGTTGCTTATATTATATAATTTGTCATCCACAGCAGTGACATGTAGGATCATTTACCTTTTCAATTCCTCTCTGCATCTGTCTCGATCATCAAAGATCGGATCTCCTCTCGATGCTGAGCAGCTCCACTTCGAAGATGAGCGTCGCTCCTCCGGGGATCTTCGGAGGAGCACCCCGGTCTCCGTAGCCGAGCTCGGATGGGATGACCAACTTCCTCTTCTCCCCCTCGCACATGCCGAGCAGGCCCTGGTCCCAGCCTTTGATCACCTGGCCGGTGCCCAGGGTGAAGGTGAAGGGAGTGCCGCGGGGGATGCTGCTGTCGAACTCCGTTCCGTCCTCCAGCTTTCCCGTGTAGTGCATGTTCAACACGTCTCCTTTCCGGGACTTGATGGGGCAGTTGTCCACCCGCTTCTTGATGCCGATCTGCAACTTCTTCTTCTCGGCTCCGGGCACCACCTCCGGGACGAGAGACAGCACCGTCACCACGAGCAACAGAAACACCCGCATGGCTGCAATCTGCTCGGGTTCGTAAACAAAGGTTCAGGTTCGGAGAGTCTTCGGCGTAATGTTCAGTCAGCAAAGAGGGAAGAAAGACGGATGTGAGCTGGATCGTGTCACAGGAAGCGGATGTACGTCACCGCGCAGTAGTTCCATTCACATTCAATAGTGTTTCTTCTTCTGATGATTATTGGCAGTGGACAAACAACATTTTACCCACTACTGCCACCTGTATGATGGCGTGTGAGCCGGCGGGGGCAAACCTTAAAAAAATATATTCTTCTGTTGAGTCTGAACTTTTCCGTAATATATAAATGTAGCTCTGTACCCCACACGGTAGAGTTCAATTATAACTTTTTTTTCATCAAGTACAAGCTGTTACTTAGGGAAATATTTGCTTTTGTTACTATTTCCTGTACTTTACAAAACGTACACATACCAGTTGAATGTTTACCAATTATCTGCTTCTTTCGCAGCTTTCAATCAGCTTCCTGTAAATTGAAGACACTATATAAGACACATTCTTTATGAGTCCACAGGTTACAATTGCATAGAAGGCTATAAGCAAATGATTTATTACCTAAGTAAATATTTTCCTTATGGGTTCAAAGTCTCCTTTGCTAGTTTAAAATTTTGAAAAACATAAAAACTACAATTTGAGTGCATGTAAGACCAAGAGAAATGAAGATCAAATGTCCCTTTTATCGGGAGATGAACATGATGAGTCGGGGGAGAGATGTCGAGGGAGTCGAGTTAATGCAGAGTAATTGATATTTTGATCCGCATTGACCCACCAACCTTTGTCGGCAGATTCTGATTCTATTCCAGATGGGGGCGGTAAAGAGCGCCAAAGCTGTTTGTCAACCGCCATTAAAAAAACGAAGAAGACCAAGGGAACGTACAAGTCTACTGTTATTCAACACGACCGGGCGGTAGGACACGATTTTAAAGTTATATTTATTGGAATTGACATAAAATGAAAACACAAGTCAGCACGGTGTCAAACGTGTTTCTACCATTAATCATAGACGTTGCTGTTTTTTCAGGGCTGAACTATCCGAGGCGATTGACGGGACTACTAGCTCGACTTTAAGTTAGTTGGCTAAGCTAACGGAAGTCACCTGGCCCGCTCGGACGAAGCTCACCGGGGTGACCGCCGATAAAGATGCTGTCTCGCATGTTGTTCTCCCTCATCAACAACCTTCGTGTAGTTGAGAAGTTGGCAGAGTCTCGCCCGATCCGCAGGGCCGCTCAGATAACAGCCTACGCCATCACCAAGGCACAGATAGCCGGACGGGTCGCCTCACAGCGGGTCATGCGCTCCGAGACGGTTCGGCAGGTCCGGGAGGAGGCCGGAAGAGTTCCCGGCGACATGGGAGATGTTGGGAGGCGACTCAGGAGAGTCCGAGAGACCTTTGTGAATGAGGTGAAGGAGGGAATGAAGGAGGGATCCAAGCAGATCAAGAAATAAGTTCTGGATTCTGGATGACTTTCTATATGATCGATGCTTGTAAGCTCACCGGGCTGCCTACTGAACAGACTGGAGAAAGAATAAATACAATAAGTGATGAATCAGTTAATCACCAGGTCTGAGGGGTGTTCAGCCGGCTTCATGATGGACTCTGATCACAACTGGAAGGATCTACACTGTAAAGACTTCATGTCACTGATTCTGACCCACAAAAAAATAAATCCAGGAGATATTTTAGAACTGTGGAAAGTTGTAGATATTGTTCGTGTGCTGAAGTTGAAGGTGATTCAAGTGTTAGTGTCTTTAATGTGTCCATGAATCTCTACACTCATTCACCAACCAACAACAGTTCTGCCATAACATAAGTTGTTGTTATAAATCATTCATCTATCAAACTTGTATAAAGAAATTGATCTATAGACATAATGAATTTGCAGTTTTGCTGTCTCTAAATAAAGATTATAAGTTATGATGCAAATCGTGTTCAAGGACATCATGCAATTCACACAAGGATCTTCGTGTCAGAGTAGAGGACACAAACATCTGCAGAAATCACTCACAGACCAGAATGCACTTTGTTTAATTTAAGTTTTATTTCATTAGAACAAGCACAGAAAACAGCTGGATACAGCAGCTTAATGTAGCAATACTTGTGCAGACTCACTGGCCTGGCAACTAAATATTAGTTACATGTCACATCATTTCACATAGAAATAAAACATTTTTGGAGGAAGCATTAGTTTCTGACAGCATGAGTCAGTACATATACACTGATATGGCACCTGAACTTCATATAAAAATAAATCTCTGAACATAGGAAAATACACAACCAATCAACAGCAGGAATGAACAGCGGCTACGGCAGGAGCTGGTCAGCTTGAGAGACATCTGTGGAGTGAGTTCTTGGGGTTCAAGAATATAAATGAAGATGTGAATTAGTCCCTAATAAACAATTGTACTTCATTCCTTTGACTCTGTTGCAGGACTGACAACATAACAATCTTCCTGAAAAATAAAAGAGGCTCCTAGTTGAAATTACATAGACATTTAAATGAAACCTGTTGTCTCTCTTTCTCCAACTGACATTAACTCCTGTATGCCTAAACACTCACTCCATAAACCACAGAACATTTTCTCCATATTCTCCCCAAATCTGTTCAAACCGGACCGGTGAGTCAGTTTCACTCCATTTGTCTGAACACACTGACGTGTCGGACGGGTGGAATGAAAGCTGACCGCCGGCTGCTGAAGACGTCTACATCTGATTACATCAATGACAAAAAAAGGATTTAAAACTGATTTGAAAAAGTGCAAGCGGCACATGTATCATATGGCCTTAAACTATTTGAGGAGAATACATGAAGCAGTCACCCACCATCACCCTCCGTGGTCTGTACGGAGGGCAACACTAGTGCATATTCACTGATATGGCATTAGCTTATACAGACACGGCTAAGAAGGAGCCGTTTACATCGATATGGATCAGGAGGAACAGAAATCTGATTCCTGCATCACAAAGGGAACATGGCTGAGTTTCTTCTCCTGCGGTGAGCAAGACGCTCACAGCGCATCTGTGTGTCATGTGACTTTAGAATCAGATTATCTGTTCCTGTGAAACTGTTGGCGAGACAGAGAGCCGCTGACCACAAGAGCAATGTAACAGGCGGCAGCATACACACTGATATGGCAGCTCACCTTCAGTAACTGAAGCGGCAGCGACGCTCTCCCTCAACATGTCATGAAAAACAGGATACAATTACGTGAATGTCTGAGATTAAAACCACGGACAAGGATTGGGGAGAACTGGATTGTCTGAGGCTTTGGGAGATGATTCGTCAGAGATCAGGAAAATCTGTGAAATGTGAAAGAGGGCAGTCGTATGGGGGGTGAGGAGGAGAGAGGCTGGAGGTCTGTGTTCACATCCAGAGGTTGGTCAGCAGGCAGCTGAGCAGTGCCGCCACAAGCAGCCACAGAGAGGAGATCACTGGAAGAGAAGAAGACAGAATATTACTGATGTGCACAAAAAACAACAACTTTGAAACATTCACTACAGTTTCACTGAAGCGCCTCTGATAGATCTGATGGATCTGATGGGTCTGATGGGTCTGATGGGTCTGATGGGTCTGATGGGTCTGATGGATCTGATGGGTCTGATGGGTCTGATGGGTCTGATGGGTCTGATGGGTCTGATGGATCTGATGGGTCTGATGGGTCTGATGGGTCTGATGGGTCTGATGGGTCTGCGGCTCCTGCAGTGCCGACTCGGTGTCATGGCAACCTGAAGACATCCGTCATTCACGGGTTCCAGATCACTTTCAGTCCGATTTCTCATTCAGCAGAATAGAATCAAAAATAGGCATCAGATGAAATATGATAGGTTTGAGCAGGAGTTCCCAAAGTGTGGTTCGGGGACCCCCAGGGGTCATAGATGTTCTCCTAGGGGGTCCTGATGATGCTGAGGACCCCCGAGAAATCGTTAACTTATTTAAATGTTTCATGTCTTTCACATGAACTCTAACAGCGTGATATCTTACATAAACTATATAATCCTAATAGTTCGGCAGATAGTTTTCCTGTCGTTTGAAAACATTTTGTTCACAAATTTTCTAAAATGTCTTTGCTAATGTCCATTTTATTGAAAGCTTTACCTCTTTTTCAGGAACAAATCCAGCTAATTTGCAAAAAAGTACCAAAAGATTTGGCAAAAACAACAAAGACAGAATCTTGAAATTTTTCCAAAAAGAAAAATACTTACAAAATTACAAGAAAATGAAATTCCTAATTTCTATTTTGGAGAGTTTTGGCCGATATAAGAGTCCCTATTGAATGGAATCACTTCATATGGAGGTCAGTGGGTTGTTAACAGTCCAGAACATGGAAGATGTTGGAGGATGGCTGTGAATGTTTGAATGTTCTTCACCTGCAGACGATGAGCTACACTCCATGTTGACCAGTGAGTCCATGTAGCCCTGGCCCAGCCACTCCTGGTAGGTCTTCCTGTCGGCAACACCCACCAGGCGGACGGTGGAGTCCTTGAAGACGAGATCTGTGCCCTTGTAGTTCTGTGAGTCAAACATCCTGAACTCTGTACCCGTGTCACTGCCAAAGTATTTCTGCAGAGAAACCAGAAGACACGGAGGCTGAAAGACGGCTGGACTTTAAAACAAACAGCAACCTTTGGTTTTGCAACAGCGGCCTCTGCTGCCACAAGTGGTAATTACAGGACGCTGGTGCGTAACATGACACAAGTATTCACCAATACCTCGATATCTTTTAATATCTCAACATCTATTTCTTCCATTAGGACAATTCTTTTAACCAATCTGAAGTCTCCAAACTTCATGAAGGTGCAGCATGATGAATAACTTTGAATTGACAGAAGCTCTTTAAAATGAAGCATTCAGACTGTACTTATACGCATTTAGTACCTGAGCTCGGTCCAGGAGTCCGTACACAGCGTGGATGTTGGTGCCGGGCCGCACCATCACAGCGTGGGAGGGGACCCGGGCCAGGTTACAGTGCATGTACTGCTTGACCTCGGCCTTGGTGTCCTGGGAACAGAGCAGCTGGAAGTCAGTAGACAGGAGATCAGCTGTCCACGGCTCACCAGAGTTACCTGGAGGAAACAGGAAGAGAGAAGTGGTGAGCTCAGACCTCAGAGAGGGAGAGAGGAGTCACCGTCAGTCTTTACCATCGGTGTTGGTGAAGACAGTAGAATGTTTGACGAAAGCCACGTCTCCATCTCCCTTTGCCAGACACCTGAATGGACAAAGGGGAAGATGTTCAAATACACTTTAAGTTCAAGAATGAAAGAGGTAAATGGATGAATGAGGTCTGAGGGTGTTTCTGTACCTGAAGGCCCCGTCGTATCCATCATACAGGTCTTTTCCCTTCTCACATCTGTTCTTCCCCGAGCTGTCTCCCACACATAAACCACACAGGTTGCTAGGGAAACCGGGCTGATTGGCACCCGGGACGCAGCTCTGCTGGAAGAACCCTCCCACCGCTAAGCACCATGGGAAAAAGTAAACTTCCATTAGAGAAATACCTGAATGGTCATTTTGTATGATGCTCACATTAATCGTCACGAGTCCTGGAATACGTCCTCTTGGTGCACTTTGTATGATGTAATAACCCTCAGCAGCCAGCAGGGTCTCCGAGCGGAGGTTTTGAGTTAGTAACCTCGGCGACAGTATACATACAATAATGTGACCAAATGATAGACGTGTTATCCTTCGTCCACGTCCACCGTTGTCTGTTACATTGTTGCTGTCGTCCCGACTGCATTGAAATGTGGACTATCTGCCAGCGTACATACCGCCCCCTGCAGGTCGCACCTCTGCTGCACACACTGACCTTGGGCATTCTGACACTGTTTCGGGGTGATCATTCCTTTCTCTATCAGCGTGGCCACGGGAACGTTCCAGCCAGCTGTGCGACCCAATCCCGTGTGACAGGAGCGGCGGCCTCGCAGGTCGCCAAGGTTACGGATGTCACTGCTCGTCTTTTTCACCACTGCGACGGCGTAGTACATGGATCCATCACGGTCGGCTGTAGGGAACAAGAGGCGGTCAGACTGTGGCACCCTGTGAATGTCCCAATGGCAGTTTGTCCCAATGACGGTCTGTTTACCCGTGTAGCTCTCCGCCGTAGCGGGGATCAGGCCGTACACTTTGCCGGCTGTATAGATGTAACCTCCATCCAGAGTGATGGCATCAGCCTCGTTGTTCTGCATCAATTCAAGAGGAAGAGCCGACAGTGAGAGGCTGGAAACAGGCCCCCGGTTTGTGTTGTGTTACTGAGGTCGTGACCTGTGTTGTCTCTAACATGTCAGTAGTTTGGATGAATCACTGCTGTCAATGTTAACAAACATCTGTAACCTGGATCTTCTTCATGCAGTCGGTCACCGAGTCGCCGTAGACGCATCGGATGGTTGGAGTCAGACCTTTTCTTTGGAAGGCGTTTCCCATGTCAGCACACTTCTGCTGCTCGCCGCTGGACAACACACACCACCGCAGGACGCTATCTATTGATGTACACACAGGTGGGTGGGTGAGGAGTGAGTGAGTGAGTGAGTGAGTGAGTGAGTGAGTGAGTGTAGTGAAGGTCGGCAGTTACAGTGAGTAGATGTGTTCACCTAGAGGTTGACAGTCCATGGCGCTCAGGGCGCTATGGTAGAAGCGACCGAGCCATTTCTTGGGCTCGTTTGACTCGGCGCTCTGAAACATGGTGGACGACTCTGAGAAGAGCACCGTTCCTCCTCCGTACGACGCAGAGGAGAACATGTTGAAGCCGGACTTCTGCGGACATGAAGTTACACTCAATGCATCTCTGAATGGAAACCTTAGTGTTTTTATGGTGTTAAAGTTCAGTCTGTCCGTGGTGGTTTGGACGTACCAGCCCGTCCGTCAGCATGTTGGACACCACGGACGGAGTGATGTCGTTGCCGACAACGACGCCTCGAAATGCGACACGGACCAGATGGCATCGGCTCCACTGATTGACAGGCGCTCTGCTGCCATCACGACACAGCAGCTCGTAGTCTGATGACTTCAGCGCTGTTGCCCAGGGGGGGCCACGACCTGGTGGGAGGAGCCAACAGACTGACTGACCAACTCACAGGACGCCAGGTATCTACACAACAAGGTGACTTGGTCCTTGGTTACTATCACAGTAGCTCAGACTATCCAGCTGGTTCAGGTGTTACCATCAGTATTCTCCTCCACGGTGGTGTGTTTGATGAAGGCCACGTCTCCGACGCCGTCAGCCATACACCTGAACACACCGAGCTGAGGGTTAGCAGCTGACGGCTCCTGCTCAGCTCTCAGACATTCACCACATGGAGACTCAACGGAATGAAGGTTACCTGAAGGCTCCATCATAGCTGAAG
>CAAKHC010016537.1:0-15026 GCA_901007825.1 Macroramphosus scolopax | reverse complement strand
GCCGGCCGGCGTGCCAGGCCCTCAGCAGACGAGAGGCCCCCTGTGCGGTGTCTGTGTTGTTTATCTAAGCGGAGCGAGAGTAGACAGCCGTGGCTCCAGGCTTCTGTTACTGCTGGCGAGGAATGTGTTCCTATAGCACACTCCAAACAAAGACAACCCCAACCTGTCCGCCGTATTGATCCACTGCAACGGGCCGCCGCATTTAACATGCGTCACCTCCTCCCGCTGCCAGATCCGTCTTCAGCTCTGTGCAGCTCCTTCAGTAGGTCCGTGTGCACGCTCAGACTTAAGGACACTTAGTGCACCGCTGAGAGGAGGTAAACACTGCGGCAACGTGAGATGAGTTTTATTTTAGTCCTTGAAGATAATCCGTCCAGGGGAAACTGTGTTCTCTGTTCCCCGAAATACACAATAGTCATCGCCGGTTTTACGTTACTCTGCTATTAAAGCTCTGGAAAAGCACATTATTATGAGGGAAACGTTCATATCTGGCGTATTGGTTTCGCAATAACTGGCTGTATTCAATCTCATGTTGTAATATATGTTTGGCTTTGCAGTGATATTTTTGTTCTCCTCTCTCAGCTTCACGGAGCTGAGCGTGTCCTTCTCCGTTAAACCCAAGGCGGGAGAGAAGGAGGTCTCTCCCAACACTCTCTTCAGCACTTGGCACGAGTTCTCCACCGACTTCAAAGACCACTGGAAGAAGCAGAACAAGCTGATGTTACAGGAACGGTGAGCACAAATGAATCAGCTCCTTCTGACTGCACAGGTCGGCCACCGGCGTCCTGCTGCATGCTCCTGCTCCGTCCTCGGAGAGGGGAAACCCCGTCAGTGCAGATCCACTAATGTTCCCTCATTTACATTTTTCCCCAAAGTTCCCAATTCATTAATAACTTGCAGATCATCTCGTGCTCTCTGAAGATGCTATCGCACTCATTTAAATTCATGAAGGGAAACGATGTTAAATGACCCGAGTCTCTGTCCTCACCCCAGTAATGAACAGAACATATGCAGCATCCATTTAGCTTCCAGTCCTTCGATGGATATGAAGATACTATTGCATAAGTCAACAAAAGGCAAATTGGTCCATTATGCCGAATGAAGATCGGGTTGGGATACGGATTTTTAGGAGAAGGAAAATGTCACGAGCTCTGCTTGTTCGGTAGGAAAGAATGAACGACAATTTGAAAGTATTAACTCTTTGCCCTTTGCTGTCGGCCATCATCCCGCTCCGTCTCTGCTGGTTTCCCGTTCAGGCCGCCGGTAGAGATTTTAATCCACCGCCTGCTCTGCACGGACATGCAGAGACGCAGCGCTGGCACACACAGTATTCATGTAATGAGCAGAGGCCTGTTGGTATCATTGTGCTCCCTCCACGCCGACATGCTGATGCCGGTGCCGGTGCTCCCTGTGCAGTTGTAAACTAGAGGGAGTCATGAAGCAGCGACTGGTCATGTGACAGGCCAGGACCACTGCGTCCTGTCGTCTGCATGGTCCGAGCTGCGATTCTTTCTCCTGTACGGGGACATTTTCAGCTGCCGGAGGGGCCGGCGTCCCAATTATTTGAGGTATCTACAATGATTTTAACTTTGCGTCTCTCCTCAGGGTGAAAATGGCCGAGGAGTGCTTCAAACAGGCGAAGGAGAAGTCTTCCTACAACGTCAAACCCAAACATGCAACAGGAATAGTACGTCTCCTCCTCCTTGTTGTCTCTTTCGCACACTGAATTCTCCTCATCCGTCCTTTTTATCTTTATGTCGTGCCGACGTTGATTTATCTGCTATTTGTCTGTTGGCAGGTTTGTGCATTAAACCAGAAATACCCGGCCAGTTTTGAAATCGTGTAGCGTGCGTCAAGGAAGAAAAGCATAAAATGTTTGGGCAGATCAGATCAGCATAGCAGAAATAAGCAGTGTTTTTTTTACATTACTCTCTGAGTGCTCGGCTGTCAACAAGGACGACACAGGAACTATCTGCTCCCGATTTACTGGGAATCAGTCCCGACACCTCCAGTCGCTCAGGTCACTGACACATCTGTCAGGTTTGTGGACGAGAGAGAGAGACAGAGAGACAGAGAGAGAGAGAGAGAGACCTACATTACATCTACTGCATCTCCTTTGCTGAGTGAGGTGGAGCAGAAGATTTAGTCCACGCAGCAGCTGACGTCAGAAAGATATTCTGTTGCTTCTAATTACTTTACATTTAGTTGTTTCGTGTGCTGATGTTGTCAGCTGCCGTTATAAAATGTGAATATGAGCAGTGCAGAGCGGCATGCTGGGAAGTGACTGCAGGTTAACATGGAGTGTTAATGCACCGTGAAGTATCACTTTATGGAAACATTGACGCAGATTCCTGAAGCAAATGCAGACAGACGTCCTGTATAAGATCGATTCAGTTGTGCAGTCGCAGATAATAGAAGCTGGCAGTCGGCCATGACGGAGGTCTTGTAGTTCTATTTTCTTTCTGTCTCCTGACACACGTCTTCGACGAGTGTCGGCGCTGTCACCTTCCTTAATAACGTCTACCTGTGTTTTTTTTGTTTGTGTTTTTTTTTTGTTTCCATTGCACAGAAAGCCAAGCTGGGTCAGAAGATCTAAAGCAGACGATGGAAAAACGATCATCGCCAAGTCCGTTGCACAAGCACTGTTTGTTCAATCTGTCATGACTCATCATCAGTCATTTTTACAACATTAATTTGCTTCCAGTATTTCTCTTCAATTGATTTAGAACCTGTGTTTATTGTGTGTTGGCCCGGAGTTTACGAGCACATTTAACTGGTTTAAAAAAAGTGACATGCTCAGCCACCCTTGGAGAGCGCTCGTGTTACCAGATCAACTGCTGCGACCAAAAAGACGAGACGAGAGCTGAGATGAACAAACGTAGCCGAGCAGTCCGAGTCTGTTAAACGTGGAGCCGCCTCGTTTCTGTCTGTATTTTTTATAAGCCATATGTAGGCTATTTTCTTCTTCTTTTTTAATTAATGCAACCCCGAGCCTATTTTACAAGCACTTCCTCTTCCTCCTTCCCCCCTCGACGAAGAAAAGCACTCGCTCCTCTCACGTTTGGTCGGTGTTGATCCCAGCCTGATCAGTGCCTTATCGCACGGAGGAGAAGTCAAACGTCCTTCTTGAGACATATCAACTGTAATTAAATGTTACATGTAAAGAAAACTGCCGAGACAAAGTTCGATTCCCTGAATAGTTTCATGTGGTGTGTTTCAGATCTCGTACAGCCATGTTGTGCACACGGCACCTCCTCTGTTATATGCTCTTATCTTCCCTTAGCGGACCTGCATACCTACCTGGTGTGATCTGACACAGACCTCCTCTTGTTTTATTCAGCGGTTATCGGTCGACTCGCCTTATATTTTAAGCACAATCCTATGCAGTTTTGTAGTTTTTTCCTACTCCTGTGTGAAGGTGTGAACACCCGCCCGCTACCGGAGCGGCGGGACGACGTGACGTTCATGTGCAATATCAACAAATGTGTTTTTGGACTGAAAAAAAAACCTTGAAAAAATATATTTATTGAATAAAAGAAATTACATGAAATTTTTGAAGGTGAAGTTTTGTTTTATCAGCCCGTAAAATAACATGCAATCCAACCACTGCCTCGCTTTTTTTTCTTTTTTTGTTTTACATGAAATAGATTTAATATACTTCTTCACATACATTCTTACACACATACATAAAATATATATATATACTGTATATATTGCATTGCACCTCGGCTACACATGCTGCACGTGGAGGCCACTCGTGCTTCTTGTGTCGCGTCTTTTCCTCGACGTCTTTTCTGGGACACGGAAGAGGTGAAGGAAAAGAGAAAAGGAAAACAAATAGAGTCTTGTGTTGTCTCTCCGAGTCCAAGTCCATTATGATCTGTTGTTTTAAAGCTCGGCGGTTCTTCCGTTGTCCCTTCAGGACGAAGGAATCTAGTGACGCGTGTACGAAGAGGAAAAACAACTGGCTGCTTCGTCATCAGCGTCTCTCAGACGGTTTTCCAAAGGTTTCCAAACACAGCGGCTCGTCTCTGATTAACTCGATGTGACCTGTTGTGTTTCGTGTCATTTCAAGGTGGTACGAGAAAGTTCAGCTTTGAAGCCGGCCGTTGTTTGATATCTGTTCAGTTTCAGACGGCCTCTGGAGTCACAGCTTCCCGTGGCCGCTCACGTCCACGGACATGCAGCGACACTGTTTGACCCTCTGCACCTTGCGGTGTCTGAACGGCGGCTGCAGGTCGGGGCAATCCAGCTGCACCGTGAGCTGCGTGATGCGGTGCGGCCTGCAGAAGGAGCACGACTGGAACGGCTCCTGGGCCTTATTGTGGCTCTTCCTCCCGGAGCCTGAGCCTTGGCCTCGACTCTGGCCCGAGCTGGAGCCCATGTGACGGGGGATGTAGAAGGAGTTGCACTGGCCGTAGCAGAAGCGGTTGACCACGGTGCGGCTGCGGCAGCCCTCCTCGCTGATCGTCTGGCGTAGCGGCTGCGTCTTGCACCAGTCTCTGCGGAGGTAGCGGCGCTCCGTCACCACCAAGGCCTCCCGGCTGGAGGACAGCACCTCGGGTTTCTGCTGCAGCAGCCGATGGTGACGCTCCGTGGACAGGTTCCCTTTAGTCTTGTACGGGGATGGGATGGATCCCTGGGGGCGGGGCTTCTTGGTCTCTGCCGTGATGCAGAGCACTCCAGCCAGTATGACTGGGATAGTAATTCTCCACAGCATCCTATGAAGATCAAACAAATAACCGCGTTACATTCAGGAGATACAAAGAAACATCACAAGAACAGACTCTGGCACTAAGTCAGGCAACATGTGGCTATTCTTGTTGAATCACCTTCCCAGGGGTCACTGAGGAAATGAATCCATCAGGAGGGCCCCCATTTGTCAGCATCGCTGTATCATTACTTCTATTGGCCTTCCTCTCAGCCACGCAACTCTTCCAAAAATAAACAGAGCTCTGCCATCAAAGGACACACTTAAACACCCATAACGAGAAGGGGAAGTTGATTTTATTGGTCCCGTCGCCGGGTAAAATAATTAGGGCTTTGCTTACTTTAGTCATGAACTATGCCGCAGATATGTAAACCGGCGTTAGAAAGGCCCATCTGCATGTCATTAGGGGAAGAGTCGGGGAGCTCTACATTATCCTGCTGGAGTCCAGTCTTCTGCTCTTTGGTGATATACTATAGAGAAAATTGGACTAAGAGCGGCCCACGGTGTCCCTATTAGCCCCAGTGTATCTGTATCAGGCTAACAGCATGCAGACAGAGCACGATCAAGGGAAGAGATCGAGCTGCCATGTAGGATCGAGTATCCACCCGCGTGCATGCTGTCAGTGCGTGCGCCAGCACATTTTTGACCATCACTCAAGCATCTTCTCGGCAGATGTTGCTCCCGATAAGACTTGCATGACATCAGTTCATGAATGCTGACAGAGAACCAGAACCGGCTTCAGGCCACCGGCTGCACCCGTCTTCGCCCTACATGTGTGTGTTCGACCTGCCACTCACGCCGACACGGAACAAATGAATTCATCATAGTCCACTTTGCTTTTTTTGCCTCCTTCCTTCTGCCCTTGATCTTGAGCTAACGGCAGGTCCGTCCGGGACGGAGCTGCGGGACTTCTCAGGTCCGTATATCACTTGTTGTAAACTAACCAGCAGCTGCAGACACCAGGCTTCTTCTGGAGGAGATCCTACATGGACTCTGTAGATCTACTCTTCTTGAAGAGGTCAGATCTTTGAACTAAAGTCCTGATTCACTGGAACAATCCAAGAGATCATAAAGCTCCGAGCTTCCAACCGAGTCTGTCGATGAGGATTTCCAGCATCACAGGGAAAAACACATCTCCATCACATTGTCCAATATATCAAACGTAGCGCCGAACTTCAGACACATCAGTGCAAGCACACACACAACACACACACACACACACACATCCATCATAAGGTTAGAATAGCTAACTAAACCCTCCTGCTGGGTCCGTCCACCACCTCCAGCATCGGGGCGTCACGGCTCCGCTCCATCTTCCCCTGATCTTCCTTCCACGTCCAACACAGTCTAATTTATCTCACTCCTCCTGACTGCGTTAATAAATGGATGAACCGTTGATCTGGAGAAGTGTGCAGCCTCTTGTTCTCTGCTAACCAGACTCTACAAAGCACCGGGGGGGGGCATCGGAGGGACGAGCTGACCTACTGTGTACACAGGGCATGACTGATGACCTGTACAGTCAGCAGCCGGGCTCCCTGTCGACGCCCCAAACTAGGTATGATAGTGACCGTACAGACGAGCTCATCATCAATCTCTGCAGCGAGACGGATTGCGGCTTTGGGTCGGGGATTGGAGGGCTTTGGGGGGAGTTCTGAGGTGGATGGTTAGTGGTAAGGAGATAGTAGGAAGGGGGCTGAGGACAACAGGGCGTAATGATAGTTTACAGACCTACCGAGAAACAAAACCCCACTTTACGTATAGAATATTCTGTCTTCCCACGATTGAGTGTCTGCAAGACGTTTGTCTCTTCATCCTTCCTCCTTCATCACATACTTCTGTGTCTGTCGCTGTTCGTGGCTCCTCGACGCTGCACTAATCACCACGAGTCCCGGAGACGGAAGGAGACTGTGGTTTGTCCTTTGCTAATGCTGAGCCCTTCGACCGGACCTCTCCGTCTGCTGTACACTAATATTGTCCACAAACAACTTTATGCTTCAACCAGAACCGCACATTCCTGTGGGATCTGCTCCGCTGAACCGAGGCACAAGGCGCTTCCAAAATTCAGACCTCTAATGAAATTTCAAATACCAGAAACAAATACTGCTGAGCTCGACACAAGAAAACACATTTATATTATTTATAATACCCTGGTATTACACATAACAATGTCTTTTCTTTTCTCTTTCTAATCTCCCAGTGATTTGTCGGCAACCAGCTGCTAAATATCTGCAATATTTAAAAAAGGAAATGTGTACACAGGAATCCTCTGAGAACCATGTGAAACATCTTCCCGGCGTGTCTTCAAAGGCAGGTTAAAGCAAACAAAACCTGATGCCCCAATTATCGGTGCGTCACCGAGTCTCACAGACTGGTAAGTGCAGTTAATTACAGTAGAAGTGCATTTAATTCACCGTGCAGCTCAGACGGACGCGTACAGGAATCGTATGCACTCGCACGAGCGTACGTGACTGCACATGTGCGTGCAGAGACACACAAACACGCACAGAATATACAAGGAAACGGAGGGGCAAATGAAATGTTTTCACTTCAGGACAATTACACAAAGAGGAACCGTGTCATTATCTGCATTTACGGAGTGTATTTTCCCCAAACTGCGCTCGTCTGCTGGCTCATTAACTGCTGTGTAAATGTGTGTAATGCCAACATGGCCGGGGGGGTTGCTGTAGGCACTTTGGGTTGCCATTTGTCACCACTATCCATTTTGATAATGACTAGCAGCTCCAGATATAATGATTTCCAAGCTAAGTGCTGGCAAGAATGTCATGCAACTCCTTCACCTCGGCACAATAATAAAGTGTTTAGTGGTGGATGAGGGGCAATTAGAGGCGCTGTGATGGTGCCGGGTTCCTCGTTCCAAATCAGGATGACACTACTTAGCGCCAGTGATTAGCACCTTTAATTTGGACTTAAATGGGAATTTATTTGTTTTTAAATCCCACAATTTGTTTCCCCTTTAACTGTAGCAGCTGTATCACACGTCTGAAAGGAAACTGGATGTCGTGTTACACACATGTGGGGCCTCAAGTTTATCTGGAATATTTAGAAATCTGCAGGTTTTGAACCATATTTGGCTTCATTGGGCCCATTAGCAGCCTGCTGCTTGTAAATGGGTTCCAAAGCAGCTCCGTTAAGACATTCGTCTTCTACAACAAGCAAGATTTAACACCACAGTGCCTGCTGGAGCCACTTCCCTCTGTGTTTTCTTTGTGCGTGTCCAAAGCGCAGGCGTCTCGTGCTAAGAACGTTGCGAAAGCTCCTATCAAATGCCAGTTTTAAAATCTTTAGAGCAGCACGACCGATTGTTTTCTGTGGCTAAAGAAACTGTAATGTGTCGGCGCGCTAAATCCTCTTTGACATCGGAGCGGACTGTACAAGGTGGTGCAGTCACCGGCGCTGTAAGAAGGATCAGAAGGCAAAACTCCCGACCATTCATCGCACGCACGCACGCTGCAGGAAGAAAGAACACACACATGTTCACACTCCAATCAGTGCACACAGGACTGCACACACACACACACAAGGAGGTGCACTGTCAGAGACATGATGCATTCCCAGGCCTCCTTATCCATCACAACTGAACTAATCCTCAACCTAACATTATAAACTTGTGGGGTCCAGCGTTGTGGCCCTTTAGAAGAATGTCGGACCCCACAAGTATAGTGAACACACACACACACACACACACGGATATACACCTGTACAGGGAGAAACAGACTCGTTTTGAAGTCATAGAATACAGGAAGTTAGAACACTCTTAATCTCCCTGAGACGTAGAATACAACACACTGTCATCACTCACTAAGTCACTAACTCCTGCAGCCACTAATTATAGTCATTTAGTAGAGAACACCTTACAGCATACATGAACTCCGATATTTATACTATGGGTGGCCCTAGTGGGAATCAAACCTGTGCTACTGGCAGTAATATAACAGTACAATAACAGTACAACTGCTGCTGGTGAAGTTGCTTCTCTGCTTTGACTCTCTCAGTCTCACCATCTGACTTCGTGCCCACATTTCGTACCAACACTCAGTTATCACCAAGTAAAGGTACACATCATCTCATCAAACCATCGTGTTCAATCCTGCTGTTTAAAATTAGACCTCAGCCAGTGACGTCCATCAGCTGTGAAACATTTTACTAGCTTTCATTTGGGAACATAATAGTTGTTTTGGCACCCGACTCTATGAAACATCCCTAGAAAGTTCCTGCAACTGTTAAGAAGCAGCTGAGGAGGCGTCTGACTCTGAAGTGTTAAATGAGCGTCAGTGAAGCATGAAGAGCGGTGCATGTACCTCTCACCGCAGTGCACAGCGAGACGGTAATGTGTCGAGGATGCAGTCAGGGGCTGTCGTCCACCTTCAGCGGTCCTTGCGTCCGCTTCCAGGTTCTGGTTTCCATGACAACATAATCTGTAGTATCCTCAGGCTTGTCCTTGATCAGTCAGATCAGTTGTCCATCTTCCTGTAGCACTCTCTATCTCTTTCTGACTTTCTCTTCCTCTCTGACTTTCTCTGTCTTTGGTTTTTAATCTTTCAAAGAGAAGCTCCAGGTTTCAGTCGCAGTGAGGCCACATCTCAGAGCTGTGGAGGCTGCCTGTAGTCTGTCTCTGGGAGTGTTTGACTCACTGTGAAGCCTGCCTTATTTTGAATCCCCACCACCCCCTTCCCTCCTCAAGACTGGGAGGGTTTTCCTCCTATTGGTCCTGGTCACTGTGTGACTCGGCCAACCTTCCCTTCTTTCATTTAACACACTTCGTCTGTCGCTTTGCCATCTCTTTTTAAAAGTTAACCCAGTCATGTGTCAAACACATCAAAATGACAGCTTTCCTTCCGTCTTTGATATTTACATTTATAGGATGTGAGTGACGTTTTGCCGCCATTGAAAATAAAGAAAGGAAGTAATGATCTACAAAGAGGCTGAATTATCATGTCTCATTGGCGCTTTAAGCACATCACATTACGACCCATAACATGGGCAGTTAAAGTCCATAATCCCCGATTCATAAACCCTGGCGTGCATGCCCGCCGACACACTGACGGGCTGCTTTGAAAAAAATGCCACAAGTCACATTCCTAGATTCAACTGAGACAACAATGTTTGTCCGTTTTGTGGCTCTTGCAGCTCAGAGACCAAAAAAAAAAAAAAAAACAGATTGTAACTTTGTGCAATCAAAGGGTTGAAACATCAACAGGCTTTAGAGAAACCTCAGCCTGGTGCTATCTGAACAATAATCCTGCTTTGCATGACAACACTTCAGTTGTCTGCAGAGCATTCTGCTGATCTGGGCTGAGAGGGGGCCTGCTGCTGCTGCAGGGAGGCAGATCCCTTCCGTAGGAAATGACTTACTACCCTCTAGTGGTAGAAAGCAGAAGTGCACTGCACAAGCTCAGGTGCTGCACATCATTGCATTAGTTGCACTGTGTGTGTCTCCAGGAGCAAACAACTCGGTCGCTTTCTGTCAATTGGCCGGTTTAAAAAGATTTAACGGTGCAGACCTCCGTCAGGTGCTTCTCTGCTTTACTGCAGGCGTCTCGTGGCACCATGTGGATCTATATATGTGCAAATTGCTGCCTAATTCTGTGTTTAAACTAAAATAAAAACCCAACGCTGGACGACAATCAGTGGACGGGACGAGAGATGAAGAAAGTCCAGTTGCCTCCGCGTAGCATCTCGACATCCGCTCGACCTGGACGACCTTCACAGACAAGCCCAAGCCAGAGTAACAGATAGAGGGCCAACTTTAATAGTACAAGTAAGTAAAAGTGTCTTTAAATATGGTATAAAAATAAATGCAATAACATAGAATTATGTCCTACGTAAAGACAGGAGACGGCATTTTTGCAATTTTCAATGAAACTTTACAAGTGCAATGAAAACCAAATGTGCTAATTATTGTAGTGAAATCAAAGTAATGCAAAGCAAAACAAATGCACAATAAATAATATTAATAATATATGTGTATATATATTGTATATTCATTCTGCACAACACTTCCCATAGCGTGACAAAGTATCTGTGACCTCAGATCATGTAAAGCGATGACATTGGTTAGATTTATCAGTTTAAGCTGTTTATTTTTTAACGTTTGTTTTCTTTTTTTTTAACTCTCTGACATCATTTGTTTCAGCTGGAAGTGAACGAGGGGCTCCGGTCCAGCAGTTAGGATGGAAACAGCTGGCGCACTGGATTTGTCTTTCTTCAATGACTCTTTTTTTTTTTGATTTCGTCTCACCAGTCCGTCAAGTGTCCTCACAAGTCCAGCAGCGCCTCCGCTCTGAGAATACTGGAGTTATATCAGGTACTGTAAGAGGAGAGAGAAGAAGGAGCATCCCCTCCATGGACATGCAACATCCGGTGGACAACAGACGAACAGACGGCCGGGCTCACCACCCGACTGAGCCGGGAGCGCATGGACAGACAATGATGATAAAGAGATGAGAGGACCTCGCTCTCCATGTCCCAGAGAGAGAGATGGCATTGATTTTAGCATGATAGCACACGACTGGTCAGCCACTCGGACGTGGTTTCCCCTGTGATGAGAGGAGAGACGGGAGGCGGAGCAGAGGATGGAGGAGAGAAGGAAACAGACGTGAGTAAACACATCACACTGTGGTATTGATGCAGTTTCTGTCATCATGGTGAGATTCTCTATTGTGAGGAATGATCTCGTTATTCTAAACATTCAGTCATTATCATCTATCTGAAGACAGTTTCTTATGATAACGACTTATAAAGAATCTTTATTTTTCATCACATGTGATGGAAATGGACCTTCAAGGTTTGATCTGAATCTGAGTCGCTTCATACGTTACCTGGAAGCGACGGCCTTCAGAACAAGTTCTTACTCTTCTGCAAAGAGAAACGGAAAGAGTGAAGTCCTTTTACCACAAAGATCATTCAAGGCAACAAATACAAGCAAAATGTTTGCACGTCAAATTTACAATTTATTAGTTCTGGTTGCCTCAAAGAAGGAAACAGTGTAGTAATGAGAACCTTGAAAACTACATTCCTACTACATTCCTCTCTGCCGGAATACCAAGCAGACGTGGAGGAGGAACGACACGGAGCAGGTACATAAATACATAAACACAACAGGATAAATCTGAATTATTAATCCTGTTATGACAGCCGCTGCGTCTCACGAAGGAACCTCCATCAAGTGCTCCATCATCCACACCTGAGGCTCTCCGTGAATACCTGTTTATTCTCTGGTTTGTACCTTTAAGAATCACGACCACCTTCAGGAGAACACTCAGATCGTGAACACGTGCATGAGGGATATTCTTATCTCTTATTCAATTGCAAGGAGTTACTGGGAGTGTAGGAATAAAAACAACCTGCAGCTCGACACTCGGTGCTTCTCTTACTGTCGATTGTGTGACAAATGGCGGCTGCACCTTCAGAAAGAGGGAGAGGAATGTTCTCACCTCGCCCCTGCAGAGGAAAAATGTTTCTTACAGGCGCAGCAGCAGCTCTGCTCGTACGTCCGTACGAGAGGGGATTACTGGGAATGGGCTTCAAGTGTGATCTAACACACTTTGAGGCAGCGTGACCGTGTGTGCCGGGAGGGCAGGTTCCAGCCTGACCGGGCGCCGTGTGGACAAACAGGAGGTCGTAGAACATCCCGGTGTGAAACATTAGACAAGCTTTACCTTCTTCTTGGCCTGTAATAACTCCTGATAGGCACTGGAACGGATGAAACGGCTGTACGAATCGCTTTTCATCAATTTGTAGATGTGTTCCTGTTGCAGGAGAGAAAAAAAAACAGAGCATGACGGTAAAGCATGAAAACATCGGACACGGGTGTCACACGGTGTTACACAGAACACCGCCGGACACCAGACCTGGCAGTGATTCATGAGGTGGGGATGAAGATTGTCTAGATCGTCCTCAACAATTTGGATTGGAGGATTTATTTTATCATGTTTATTATTATAAACAAAACGTAGAGCTGAATATAGAACAGATCAGACTCTTAAAACTTTCTTCATCACATAAGCTGTCAGTGTTGCCATGGTAACTGTCAGCACCACCAAGCTGCTCTCCTCCTAAACTTTTGGCAGCGAGCTCCCTTTCTAGTCGCATTATTCAAATGAAGTTCATAGATTCTGGCATTTATTTACATTTTCCGCAGCACTCGACAGGTTATCAAAGATCCTGCAAAGAGGAGAAGCTGTTTCTATTCTGCAGGCCTTGGTGGGAAACGTTAGGAACCTCTGGATCAGTAGAAACCAGCTGTACTTTACTTTGCATGGCTGCAATCAGGAACGTACACGACCTGCTATTGAATCACCTGTGCGTCCTCGAAGGCGTAGCGTCCGGGGTCTTTGACATTCTGGGTGGTTTTGTCGTAGCTCTTGGAGTCGACGTTGATGGCACTGGGCGCTCCGGGAGCCAGAAACTCCTGCCAGATCTCCTGAACCCGAGTCGGAACCTCTCTGATGGGACGCTTCTTTAGTTCCTGGACTGCTAGCCAGAACCTGAAGACCAAAGAGAACAGTAAGATAGTAGCCTGTGAGGATAACAAGGTCAGGAGAGAAGCAGATGGAGCAGGACCACATCCTGACTGAGGAGGAGCTGGGAGACGACCCTCTACCTCCTCTAAGATCCTGAACATCGTTAGCATTTGCTACAGATTCAACATTATATTAGTCAAAGTCGTCCAGTGGGTGAATGTTCTTGTGGTTTGATTTGCATTTATACAGCAGAGAGCTTTACAATTCTGCCTCATTCACACCGGAGTTGACAGACGCAGCTGCCACGCGAGGTGCCGAGGACACTTGGACGCTGTCGCTGGAGGAGCTGCTGACTGAACCGGTGACCTTCAGATCACTGGACGGTCACTCGGCCTCCTGAGCCCCGCCGCCCTGCACAACCTTGAAGTTCAGCAGTCCAGAGAAGCGTTTCTCCTTACAAACTGAGGTCACGACGTCTGCAGCAGAGACGTATGATAGCCAGTAAATAGTCGATAGCATAAACTGAAACCTGTGTGGAATAAACTGCAGGATTCCAGGCGTGTGTGAGCCGCAGCACATAGATGTACATGTGTAGAGGAGCTTATCTTAAACTGCACGAGGCAAAACACAAGTGCACGCTTCAAGCTTAATAATACATTCAATTATAATTTAATTACTCTGGTCACATGACCGGCTTTGGGCGATATATAGACACGAACCATCAGCGGGAGCAGAGGAGCCGTTGTTTCCTGAACGCAGCCCCATGCTTTATTCATAGTGGGCTGTTTGCACGCACCTTTCAAACTCTGCATGAATAAACCAATTAACATAATATTCCGTGCCCACCTGCGCTGTTCCACCCACAGCGACACGAACCTGCGTCCACCAACGATCCGCACGGCGTGTAGGTTACTTGTGAGGAATGGTAAAGAGGAATAACCCCGATGACAGCGGCGGTCGTGAGTCAGTGTGTTGCATACAGAGACATGTATGGATCTGTGGGTGTTTCATATTGAGAGCGAGCGTTTCATTTGTGTGTGTTTGTGTGTGTGTGTGTGTGTGTTCAGTGGGGGAGCAGAAGAAGTGTGAATTAAATCCTCCACAGTCTCGCAGGTGCCTCGGTGTGTTTTCATGCATTAATCATATTGTGGTAAAAAAAGAAAAAAGAAATCTGTTCACATCTCAACGCTGTGGGAACGTTTTATTTCTGGTTGCGGATTTTAGCTTGAAGATGTTTCTCTTTCATCACCTCTGCCCAGAGTTTCATGGGCTCTTCCTCTGGCCGAGGCTTCACCCCTCTAGAATATGTTTCCCCCAATCCTGATCACAAGCAGACAAACAGGTACAGAGGTGAAAGAAACTGCGATGTTACCGCGTACCTGAGATTCTCCGAGCTGAACTCAGACTCCAGGAACTTGAGGAACTGCTCCCTCCCCACCGGGTCTTTGAGGACCTCATCAATGCCGAAAGCCCACCGCTTTACCCTCTGCTGGCCCGGCTCCTTGCTGAGGGAGAACACACACACACACACACACACACACAAATACATAGCATATCACGTCACAGTGTGCAGCTGTAGATATACATACATGGATGTTTATTGCTCCTCTGCACCCACCTGGCTTCCAGCTCCCAGAGCGTGGTGTCATCTGAGATCCAGGGGTTGGACGGGTCGGGGGGCGTGAGGAAGGGGTCGTACTCGATGTACTGCTCTGTGTAGGCCAGCAAACTAACACAGAGAGAGAGAGAGAGAGAGAGAGAGAGAGAGAGAGAGAGAGAGAGAGAGAGAGAGAGAGAGAGAGAGAGAGGGAGTCTCATATGAACATTTCCCC
>CAAKHC010016534.1:0-23541 GCA_901007825.1 Macroramphosus scolopax | reverse complement strand
GGGGGCGCCCACCCCCCCCCCCCCCCCCCACAGGAAGGGGAAACCTCTTTTGCTGCTAAAAACAATAACATATTTAGATAATCACCAACACATGGAACTATCTTTTTATTCATTTTCGTTCTTTAGAATAATGTCTAATCATGTTTTGCTAAACGTTGCTTGATTCTTTCTTCCGGACACTTTTTACTTTAGTTACCTCTGATGTTGTTGAGTTGTTAACTTTCAGGTAACTTAGCTGTGACGCTCCCGTTAATAATGATTGATCGATGATTGGTGAAGTTTATCTATGTGTGGTAGGGCGATAACAGGACGCCGAGTTCAGTTAAGGGGCGGAGCCTATGTGAAGGGGCGGGGCCTCACCTGGGCCTCTCCACCTACACTGACACACCTGAGAGCAGCTGAGGGCAGCGCTTCTCCTTTCAATACCATTTTATTTAAATGCTTTACTTTCTCATTTTCATAGCTTAACAGCCGCTAACCTGGCGTCTCATAAACAATACTTAAAAAAGTCTGGACTTTTAAACAAGATTGAATCCTGAAGCAGCTCGCTGCAGCTGTTTTTACTCAAACTAAATTCCCATCTCTTCAAGTCCAAACATACTCCGTACTGTCCTTAAATATTTCAGTGCACTTCACCTTCCACCTTCTACGTTGTTTACAAAAAGTTTACAATAAGGAAGTTCTGACCTTGTTGGTGCTGGAAAGTCAAGAGCGTAAAGAATGACACCTGAATATTTAATGAGGGGAAACTACATTCAGATGTGTTCACCTAAACCCTCCTTGTATTGTTTACAGCCATTCAAGTATGTTGCTTGGAATCTATATTATCAAACAGTTGAACAGTTTAATTGACTGTTAAACTGCTAATGCAAAAGAAGATAGCTTCATCCATATGTGATGAACTGCAGTTCTGTGTATTGGAGAAGACATTTAACATTTCCTAAATGATTTTATATCACTATCATCCTGATGTATAACATTACTGTTATTGCATCCTCTGCTGTTAATGGGATATTTGATCTGGGTTCAATAGAGGTGATGTAGATCATGTATCCTGCATTCATGCTACTTTTCTGTTATTGACATGCAGCATAAAAGAGTCAAAGTGATATAATTTGCATCAGGCTGATTTTAAAATGAGAAAAAAGAAACGGGTCAATACAATTATTCTGTTTTTAACTACAGAAAAATGACAATCTCGCTCTGAGGACGAAAGCCTTTTTCCTGCCGTAGAAACAAAATTGCTCTACACAATCTGACCCTTTCTCTCATCAGCTAAGGTCGTCTGACCTGTGTGTGTTTTGGATTATTGGTTGGTGCGTTGGTGTGTTTTGGCTGGATGATGCAGCCCCTGATTGATATTACGTGTCTTGTGTACTGTAGTGTGGGATTGAATGACAAGACAGAAAGCAGTGCTGGGGGCTTTACAGTTAATGCACATGGGATTATGAAGACTTGTGAATGGACGTGGATTATTACATCATAGGCTCATCTTGACATGTCGTGCATCCAGAGGCAGAAATCTGTTGTGGGATGAAAAAAAAAGAACATTTACATTAGAACAAAGCACATATTGTGAGTGACATGTGTGTTTGTTTGTTGCTTCCTTGGCGCCAGCAGAAGCTGAGTGTTGAGTTTTAACTTGATCCTGAGAGAGTTCGGTGTCCTGACATGGCTCCTGTGCATAACCGCGGTTGCATCATGCGCAAGGTGCAGCGTCTTAACAAATACTATAGAACAAACAACTTTTATTTCGGTGTGATGTCTTCCAGCATGTGACACTGCCTCCACTATCCCGATGTTCTTTGCAGTGTTCAGGCGATGGCACCTTGAAAAGGACTCAGTTAATAAGTAATGTTGCTGCATGCAGCCTCGTGCTGTAGCACGGCAGAGCACATGACGGCCGCTCATCCAAAGCATCACATCCACTTCCTCCCTCGCGTTTGGGATGAACCAACCACTCCCCGTAAGATGGGTGAGGATGGATGTTACTGCAAGGCTACAGAGGATTAGGGGATTTACAGGAAAGAGCTTCACTAAAGTTAAGCTTTGCAGGGCAGGGAAATTAAATAGAACAATTTGCAGGATTTGGAATATTTGGAAGAGAAACCATTATGTGAGGTACCGAAAGATGCGGTGCTTTGTTACGTGTTGCTGTTTGTGAATGTCGCCGAATGGAAGTAAGTTATCGCAGGTGTGACAAATGGTCTCCTGTCCTCATGTTGGCATCCTTCATGACTCTGGAGAGGTGAAACCATGTGTTGCCATCCAGCGTTTTATTACAAGCTTAACCAAGCAGTAAATGGAGGAGTAATTGTGTCAGTGGCTTTGTGAAGTGTTATTTAAGGATCACTTTTATCGCCACTTTCTTTCTTTGAAATGTTGATCTTACAGGATATTGGTCCATTATTAGAACATTATGGCATTTTTAATGGCAAATATTCTGTTAACCGTTCTGTTTTTTCTGCCGCAGGACTGAGGCCCGAACCTGCAACCCAGCTGTCACTCTTCATCATCTCTCTTGGGGCTCCGTCCTTTCTGTTCCCGCCAGTCTCTGTCTCGCTTTCTCTCTCCACCCCCCGTTCCCCTCCTGACCCTCAACCTCCCTGATGCCTAAGAACAGCAAGGTGACGCAGCGCGAGCAAAGCCATGAGCACGTCACGGAGTCGGTGGCTGACCTGCTCGCTCACGAGGAGCCGATCGACTACAAGAACAGCTCCCTGAACGTTGGAGGCGCCGCGGGGAAGAAAGTCCCGCAGATAGAGGTGCCTGAAAATGATGGGCGCCCCGCCTGGAACAGCAAACTGCAGTACATCCTGGCCCAGGTGGGCTTCTCAGTCGGCCTGGGGAACGTGTGGCGCTTCCCTTACCTGTGCCAGAAGAATGGAGGAGGTGAGTTGGCTTATAAAATGATGACGTAGCACAACAGTAATATTCACACATGCTTTTAGTTCTTCTCGTGGTTCGTCTGTAGTATCTCGGTAACCCCGACATTCACAAACAACAGCACGTCCATTCACTGAGGAGAGCAGCTGTATGTGCATGAAAACAGCTCGTCTATATATAGCTGCACAATTGATCACTACTGGCAGCCGGCACGGCTCAACTGATACGCTGGCAAGCTGAAACGGTTCAATAACAAATGACAATGCAATTGGATAGTTGTGAGGAATCATTTTTGCCTTGGATGAGTGTTACTGGAGACACACACGGTGACAGTGAAAGACGCCCGGTCATCATGGATTTACAGACTTGCCGTTGCTTTCCGTTGTGATAACATCGATGGTTGGTGTTCACTGCTTTACCGCCCGTGTCTGATTTACTGCCTCCAGCAGGATTTACTGACGGTAGAGTCAGCAGCAGACCAGTCCAGCCACCATTTGTCACTCGGGCTGTCTGGCAGCCAATTACTGACACTAAAAGTGGGTGTTGCTTGTTATCGCTGTGTGGGCTCTTATCTCTTCCCCTCTAATCCCCCCCCCTCCCCGTCATCAAGACTTTTTCTTTTCACATCCTCTATCATTCTCCCTGATAACATTTCCCCGTCCATGACTCATCCATCTATCATTGGCTTGAGTGAAGATAACCTGTGATGGAGTGGATTTGCTTGAATGTGTTTGACGGCCGATTTGAGGATCCTGGAAGAGCCCCTGAACGCCTCGCATCGTTTAGCCCCGCTATCATCACTCTTACAACTCTTCCCTTCCCTCCGCCTCATCACTCCACCCACAACGTGTGTGTCCTCGCGTGTAATTCCTACTTTTGGTGTATTAATAGTAGTTCATGTTTGCCGGCTGTAAGTCTTTATATCCCGGATGATCACTCACCCTTTGCTCATGAAACACAGTTGCATCCTGATTATGTCTCCCTGGATTAAACCGCAATGGGCCAAATTTAGACTTCCATCAAAATTAAAATGAAATTCAAAGACTGTTTCGTCACTGAAGTCGGGACCTTACATTAGTGAGGAGCTTTGTGGGGGGAAGGAGGGGCCGGGTAAATATATCTCACCAGATCACATTGTGCAAGATATTACGATGCAAAACCTTCAAATGTTATTTATCTTGCTTGTATCTGTACGCGCCAACAAGCCTCCCTGTTTTTCAGGAGCTTATCTCGTCCCCTACTTCATCCTCCTCCTCATCATTGGCATCCCGCTCTTCTTCCTGGAGCTGGCGGTGGGTCAGAAGGTCCGGCGTGGGAGCATCGGGGTGTGGAACTACGTTTGTCCGCGCCTGGGCGGGATAGGAATGTCTAGTCTGATGGTAAAAGAAGTGCCCATTGATATCTTTCACTACGTTCTCTTCAATCATGAATCCTTCCTCAAACTGTGTGGATCCTACTTTCTCTGCTGCTCTGTACCTATTAAAGACTGAGAAGAATCAGGGAGGTTGTAATCAGGGAACAGCTGTCGAACCTTGCAGGGAAACAGAAACACATCTGCTGAATGTGCATCACGTTCAAGGAAAAACAACAACAAGCACGTCACTGCTCAGTCTGTCCGTTTATTAAGTTGCCCTCTTTTCTTCATCTGCAAACACTGTTCAACTCCCCTCAGTTTGTTTTTGGATCCCTCATGTCTGTACATGTATATATATATATTCATGATGCATACAGCAATAATCATGCTTTAGTTAAAGAGACATCCAGAGTCATCACAACAACCTGCCTCAGCCTCCCACCGTACGGGAGGTATCGACGTATCTTAAAGTGAAAGGGAGCCTTTCTTTAGAGTTGCACGGCTGGCGCAGAAGCAGCTATAAATATCTCTGAGAAGGATCTCGGTTGAAAAGAGAGCACTTTAATTATTCATGCTTTCTTCAACCTTATTTAGCTTCTTAATGTCCCGGCTGGCAACGCTGCTCAGAAGACTGACAGCAACACGGGACAAGCACAAAGCATCCCGATCCTCCCGACTGTCTCTCTCTCTCTGCCTGTCTGCCTGTATGTGTGACCTTCTCTCTGCCCGCCTGTCTGCCCATCTAACTGTCTGTCTGACTGTCTGTCTCTCTCTGTCCATCCAGGTGTGTGGCTTCGTGGGGCTCTACTATAATGTGATTATCGGCTGGAGTATCTTCTACTTCTTCCAGTCCTTCCAGTTTCCTCTCCCATGGAGCGACTGCCCCATCAGAAGGAACGGGACGTTTGCCAGTGAGTGACACAACATTGTGATGAAGGGACGTGTGTGTGTAGAGCAACATATATCTCCAACAGTAAATACATCTCACACAGAACTCAATTAGACATACAATTAAATTTGTGCAAATCACACGTCGTCAGCCTCAGATTACTTTCTTTGAAAATCTTGCAGCTTCCTTGTAAGATTTTAATGGCTGCATGGAAATAATCCAGATTCCCTTTTTTCTTCTATTGGAGTTTATTCAATTACAAGTGATGATAACATAACACAGAGGCAATCAAGAAGCATGCAGAGTGTGTGTGAGTCAGCAAGGCCGAGCCAGAGATATTCATCTGCTCAGACTGAAGGAAAGCAGCAGGAGAAGGTTTCATCCAGTGAGACCAGACAGGAAATATTTAGCAGAGGACATCTGTAGATGTTAATGTGTGAATGTGGGTGAGACTCCACTTCCTGCTGCATGTTTGTTGTTCACCTGATTAAATATCCTTGTTCATTATCACCTGTCTACACTCTACAGTCGTGGAGCCGGAGTGCGAGAAAAGCTCCGCTACGACCTACTTCTGGTACCGTCAGACTCTGAACACCACCAGCACCATCGCAGAGAGCGGCGGCCTCAACATCAAAATGACTCTGTCTCTGCTGGTGGCGTGGATCATCGTCTGCCTCGCCGTCATCAAAGGAATCGCCTCCTCTGGGAAGGTAGGAAAGACAATCAGACATAAAAAGAACCTGAGGGAGACGACGTCTGTCCTCTACGTTACTCCATGTATTTCCTCTCCTCTGTCACAGGTGATGTACTTCAGCTCTCTGTTCCCGTATGTGGTGCTGTTCTGTTTCCTGGTCAGAGGTTTGATGCTGAAGGGGTCAGTGGACGGCATCTCACACATGTTCACTCCCAAGGTGAGACTCTCCTCCTCCCTCTTTAAGATTTAAGATCACAAACATTGAGTAATCCAGTGATGATTGCACAGAGTGATGAGTCGCCCTCCTTGCATCTCGCAGCTGGAGAAGATGCTGGAGCCCCAGGTGTGGAGGGAGGCGGCCACCCAGGTTTTCTTTGCGCTGGGTCTGGGGTTCGGAGGAGTGATTGCCTTCTCCAGTTACAATAAGATCGATAACAACTGTCACTTTGATGCCGTGCTCGTCTCGTTCATCAACTTCTTCACCTCCATTCTGGCCACGCTGGTGGTGTTCGCTGTGCTGGGTTTCAAGGCCAACATCATGAACGAGAAGTGTGTCGTGGAGTAAGTTCTCCCCACAAGAGGGATGCAGGAGGAAACACTGTAATCATTGTTATCTCCTTGTGTGTGTCGACGTCTCTGATTGTGATTCTATTTATCTCCCTAGCAACGCTGAGAAGATCCTGGGATACCTCAACTCAAACGTCCTGAGTCACGATCTCATCCCGCCTCATTTGAACTTCTCCCAGCTCAGTACATCAGACTACGCTGAGATGTACGGGGTCATCAAGACAGTGAAGGAGAGCAGCTTCTCCCAGCTCGGTCTGGAGCCTTGTCTCCTGGAGGACGAGCTCAACAAGGTGAGGCGGAGTTTCCTACAGCTTCATCCAGACCTGTCCGTCTGTAACCTGTCTGTCTGTCTGCAGGCTGTACAAGGCACCGGCCTGGCCTTCATCGCCTTCACAGAAGCTATGACACATTTCCCAGCGTCTCCGTTTTGGTCCGTCATGTTCTTCTTCATGCTCATCAACCTCGGCCTGGGCAGCATGATCGGCACCATGACCGGCATCACCACACCCGTCCTGGACACCTACAAGGTCCAGAAGGAGCTTTTCACAGGTGAACCACGAGCATCAGTCAGCCGACCTAACGTTACTTATCCCTTAAAAAGGATTATAATACTTGTGGAAAGTGTTGCATTCGGCTCTCAGTGGTACAAGGTAATTCCAGTTCCATTCTGAACTCTGTGAGCACTAATCTTTCCTTCAGTGTGTTGCTGCATCGTGGCCTTCCTGTGTGGCCTTCTGTTCGTCCAGCGCTCAGGGAACTACTTTGTCACCATGTTCGATGACTACTCTGCCGGGCTGCCTCTCACTGTCGTGGTCATCATGGAGAATGTGTCGGTCGCCTGGATTTACGGCACTAAAAGGTACAACCGAATGCAGATGAGTGTAGGTAGGTCAGAAGGTCTTTGCAGAGACACGATGTTCACTTACGCCACTTGACCTCTCGGTTGTTCTGCGCCTGTCAGGTTCATGCAGGATCTGGAGGACATGCTGGGTTTCCGACCCAGTATGATCTATTTCTACCTGTGGAAGTACGTGTCCCCCATCTGTCTCATCGTGCTCATCTCAGCCACGGTCATAGAGTTGGCCATCAGCCCACCAGGATACAACGCCTGGATCCAAGAGCTGGTCAGTCTTTGTGTTTTGGAGTATGTACTGTGATCACTACTCTAACAGCTTGTACTTAAGCTCTCTGTCATGTCTGCAGGCTCAGGAGCGCTTCGAGAGCTACCCTACCTGGGCGGTGATCATGTGCTTTTCTCTCATCGTCGTGGCCATGCTTCCTCTGCCCATCGTCTTCTTCACCCGTCACTTTAACCTGATGTCAGACGGCTCCAACAAGCTGTCTGTCTCCTACCGTAAAACCATGATGAAGGACATCTCCAACCTGGAGGAGCAGGACGAGTCTAGGTTCATCCTCGGTGCCAAGCCCGGTGAGGCGCCGTCATCAGTGACACCAAACAAAGCCTACCTGACTCCCGGAGTGAAAAACGCCCTGGACCCCAACTCCCTGTCTCCTAACAGCTGCTATGGTACGAGCTACCAGAACGCTGCCATCAGCCCCACGACGCCGACCACACCTGTCACACCAGAGTCTGACTCTTGACTGCAGTCTAACTCTTTGTGAACACCTCTCAGACACCCACACCTTTAGTATAGTTTACCTTTAAACCATCCAGTCTCCACTAGGGGTCACTGCAGCACAAAGAATCCCGACTGCTAACACAACAAAAGTTCCTTAGCTTCCCCCTCTGCTGCAAAATAACACCAAGGGACCACTTGTGAAGGCGTCCAAATTGTTTTACTGTTCCCAGCGTCTGAGCAAGTAAGCAGCACGGAGATGAATGTTAACTAAAAGAAAATAGAGATGAGATTGCAGCTGTGGAAACATGGTGAGATTGACAGGAGCACGCTATACATCCGTCACTGTATTCAAAATCACAAGATTTATGTGATTCAGAAGAAGCTCTGTGATCGGCTTTTCTTTGCCTTAGTTAAAGATCCTCAGCAGACACAGACGCCAACCCGACTCTCCCAAAATATCACCGCATCCCCATAAGCACAGTGCAGGGGATCTGAAAGGATGAATGTAGTGAAGCCGGTGCGGTCTTGCCGGGTGAACGATGGTCTGAAACCAGAGCAGGTTTCCTCTCAGTCCATGGCACAGAGAGCCACTATGAATGTGAGTTTAATTATCTTAAGGCTTAAATGCCTCTCAGTGTTTTGTGTAGCTGTCTAATGCATACAGTGCAACACAGTTATTATCCCGTAGAAGTCATTGAGTGATGTCAGTGTACAAAGCCAGTTCTGAACCTTTCAGAGCACTATGTTGTAAACTAAGCGTGAAGCTGCCCTGTAGACCCACGTATGTTGCATTCTCACCCAAAACCAACCTCCTGCTATATTTTGTGCGTAGCCAGTATTGTTCTTTCTGTAAAGAGTGATGTACTGTAATATGATATAAGATAACCTAGTTTGTGTTTGGAGATCTTCAGCCTCATCATCCTTGAATCACTTGTACATAACTTGAGCTGCAGGAAATCCCTCATTTCAGTTTCTACACCAAAGAGAATTAGACGTAAACAGCAAAACACTTGAAATCTGCATATTTGTATTACATAATAAGAGAACGGCTCGGCTGAATTGTGACCAACAACTCACGAGACTGAAACACAAAGCAGTCTGACACCTCGTTGGTAGAAAGCACAGGTTGTTCATGTGAAATGTTGAACGTCGTTTTTTTTGCTACAAAAGCACAAAAACTGATTTTACACAATGATTACAATAATCGCACAAAGAATTAATGATCCTAATTGACGATTGATTTTAAATACGTTTACATGTGTAGTCAGTAATAATTGCCGTGAAATGTTCCGGGCGGTCGTAGCACAAATTTGATGCACAAACTTACGTTCAAAGTATTTAAGAACTTTGGGAACAGGAAAATAATAATGGATGATTTTACTCAATACGTATTAGCAATAAACACTGTGAGCCTTTTGACTCCTCACATGCACAAACAAGAAGAGAGACGCTCAAAAGCACATTGGCTTTGTGGGAGAATTGACCCCTTAAAACGCTGTAGTAGCCACGAGCATCAAGTTAACGCAGCAGACAGGCTGAACGAGCGTGCCTGAACCCCGGGCGTGTCCAGAAGTCAGTCCTTGTGCAAGATTGTTTAAGCACACTCAGCACATTTAAGTTCCTGTTACACAGAAGAGGAAACCTTTATTTATTTTTTTATCACAGTTTTCAAAGCCATGGTGTCGAGGATTAAATGGACTATATTTATATTCCTGTATATTTGCAGTGTATGTAGATGTGATGAATAAGAAGAAGCTATATCTTTTAAATGTATATACGCTGTATATTTTGATCCCATGTGATGCTTATTTCAATTGTATATTTAAAGATCTATTTTGTAGTTTGTGCAGCTGGTTCATGTACTGGGATGTAAAATGCTGCAGGGTGGCGGAGGTGTTTGGTCTCAGTGTTGTCTTATGTGTGTCGTATGAAAAGCTGCTGGTTCTCTGTGATGTTCGTGGGAGCTGTGCGTCCTCCCAGCTGCACCTCGTCTTAGGAGACGTCCACCGTCCCACTTTTTCTTCTTCTTTTTATTAGTCACACTTTTTATTGCACCACCTGCAGGTCAAATTTACCTCTTGTTCAGCACTTAAGGTTCATGGCAGGACACCTCCGATTATAAGTCCTGCCAGCTTACGCTTTGCTTTGAGGTCAACGTGAAGATGCTAAATGTGAGTAGCTTTCGTTGTTGTTGTACTTCAACTACAACAACGTTCTGAAGATTAGAAGCTAAGCTTGCTGCTATTAAAAGATCAAAACTGAAGGTGCATATTCAGGCAACATGTTCTCCTGGTTTTAATCATGCGAATTCAAATGCTTGATTTTTCTATACTTTAAGGTGTAACTTATAGAGAGAACGTTTTAACTGAATCCAACTTTGCTTTGGTCCAACCAGGGTTTTTTTCCCTCTATACTCGTCTACTTTGTCCTCTTGTCGTAATATAACGTTGTGATCTTCTTTTTTTAAACTCAGGTTTAACTACTTTCACCTTGTGTGGATGCATCGTCCTCTAAATTTGTCATTAGCACAGTGTCACTAACCAATGGGTGTAAAACTGGACTGTTCAGTCTGAACATAACTTTACAAAGTAGAGCTGAGTGTTCAGGGGACAGCTTCTGGCCCCCTTTTTTTACCTGAGAAGAAGATCAATGAAGTTGTCCAATAATTTAACACATGCACCCTCCTCTCCGGTGCATAATTAGGGAGCTAGTGTGGCTATAAACGTGTTGTTATCCTTTAAGTTGTATGAGTGCATCATATAGTGGTGGCTCTGTTTTTTCAAGTCTGTAAATAATCTTGTTTAGTCAAACCGTTCTACCGATAGATTTTATTTCATGTGACGTATATCAATGTCTTAACAAGTAACTGTTTTAGCAGTAAATGTTACATAAAGTAATAATGAATGTGATAAATGCACTTTTTTTTTCACTAGGACTGCAAAAAAAGTTTGCATTTGTTAAGTCGTCCTCATAGCGGTGATTTCAGAGTCTGTGTAGAAGCAATAACAACTTAATTAAGCTGCAGAATAACTGCGGCTTAATTAAAAGAGCAACACATTAGAGTTCATAGCAATGATTAGGAACTGCCCGATTAAGCCAAGGGGTTGCTACAACTCTTCCTTACATGTGCTTGAGTGTGTGAGTGTATGTATATCTCCGTTTCTGTATGTGTGTGTGTGTGTGTGTGCGCACTATATATCGTTGTTATTACCTGCGGGTGCAGGGCCTTACTGAGTACACGTTTCAAGCACCGTCTATACAGGAGAAATGTCCCTTTAGAGCTTCTCTCGTTCTTTCTCTTCGGTCATCATGATTGTATGATACTGGCAATTATTGTAAAAAATGTGAAATCACCAAAAATAATAATAATAAAGATTGGGATTTGGGATTTTACCACAAAAAAAAAAAGTGAATGGACTTGACCACCACACATAAGGTTTATCAGTATGACAACTGAAAAACATCTGTGAAACATGTTTGTAAGTTGTCCAACATCTTAAAGCACTTCTGTAAATATACCTGAACCTGCATTACCACTTGTGGCCACTTGGGGCAGAACACATTTGTAAACAACACTGACACTTAATGACTAACTTGTTTTTACAAATCTTTATTTTGATTTGGATTAGAGTCTCCAACTCACACAAAGATACGGTTGATATAAACATACAATTAACATTCAGATAAATCATAGTCATACATTTAGTCTTTCCACTAAAGCAATAGAATGTAGTTTTATATACTTTGAGCTTGTTCAATTTATATGCAGCAAAATTTTTAAACCAAATTCAGTTAGCACAAGAGCTTTCCTGTGACCTGACTTTGTTTGAATTTGAGAAGCGAGCAGAGGTTGCTGGGTAATTTTAAAGCTGTATAAAAACAGAACACACAATGCTGCTTCTTCTGATTGTTACAGAGGATCATCCAACCTCGTCACACTGGTGAGCGAGGAAGGTTTCCCCTGTGATGAGATACACCGAATCAGGAGGCAGTAATGTGGGGGGAGAAGCACGCATATAAACATTTACTCCTTTATACAGAGTAGAAGAAATGAACACTGTACAATGGTCTTCCAACTAGCAGACAATAGACATCATTTGTTTTAACCAAATTTTGACCATCAATTTGTTTGATGGATGTTAAATCTTAAAGGTGAGTCCAGCATCCAGTCAGATTCCTAAATATTTATAACAATCAGCAATTTGGGTTTCAGTAGATTTATGGATCATGGACTTTAGTAGCAGTAGATAAAGCAGTAGAGTTCACAGTCCTCTACCTCAAATCACAGATTCTGATGCAAGTTTCCTCCCCCAGCCAGAAGCCTGGAAAGAGCGGCTCTGTGAATGTGGCTTCAAACTTGTGAAGCAACATCATGCTCCCTGACACTTCATAGAATGAAATAGTTCCCTTGATTCTATCCAGATAAACACCGATCCTGTTACAACTGGGAGATGTTGTGAGCTGGACGCTGTTCCCTCTGTGGCTCACAGAGTAGCATGAGGACCGATCAAGACTCCAGGATTTTGCATTGCCACCAAATGCGGACTGTCCTGTTAGTGATCTTCGGGCAATTCCTTTATATGTGAGAGCAATCTCTGCCTTCTCTCCTTCCACCTCTACCTCATAGTAGCAGCGTTGTGCCTGCAGTGCCTCTTTACACAGCACCTGACGGCGGTGGACAAATCGCTCCGGGCAGCGAGGACCTGGGTTTTTAGATCCCTGAGTGCACAGCCTCACCTCTTTGTGGTCTTCAGAGAGGACCAGGTCCTCCTGAGCTGTGGTGGGATCCAAGGTAAGCGCCCAAGAATCTGAGAAAATGAAGAGGAAGATATGAGAATAAAATGATCAAGATAAGCCGTAGGGGGGTTGTGGTGGTATCAGGGATGGTAGGAGGGCTGAAGGTCCTGTTGGTAGAAGATAAACTCACATTGAAGGAAATCTGCTCTGGTTTTGGGCTCCTCAGTCGGAAGGGTACCTCCAGAAAAACCTACGAGACATGTCCAGAGCATTAATAAGTGTGGAAGTTGTAGCATTTTGTCTTGTCACTAAAGGAATAAATATGTGAGTCACCGGCTTCCTCATTTAGCTGCATGTCTTCTTCCTCTGCCTCTTCTCCTAAATCCTGTTCCTCTCCACTGTCAGCTATGTTGAATAAACGGGGGAAAAAGCAGTCAATGATTATCAAAAGACACCTCTTGTGACATTAGTCAAACTCTCCAACAAACATACACACCAATCCTAGAGATCGAGGCAAATTCTTCGTCACAGAAGGCTTCCAGTCGCCCCCCAAGCTGCTCAACGGCCCTCTTGATATTCTCAAAGGGAGGAGGTAGATCTTCTGCAACCGTGTTGAGAGCACGGTCTTTCCAGCGACGCTGGAGGGAGGCCCACTCCTGTGCCGAGAGAGATCACATGTAATACAGACAGATCAAACCTTCACACGCAGGGATTTGATCTCCATACCTGCAGGAAATGGACATCGTTGGAAGTCTGTGCGAGACGATCCAGCGCAGCTTCCCTCGTCCTCATTTCTTCCATCTTCAGCTGCAGGTCCTGTTGGGAGCTCTGAACCTGAGCGGTTGTTACTCCTTCCTGAGAGCTGATCAGTTCCCTCAATGATTGAAAATGTCTCTGGATGGAGTCAACGACTCTGGCCAGGACGCTATCACAGAAATCCTCCGCTTCTCTGGTCGCTTCCTGTTTTAGTTTTTTAAGATCAGTGAACCTTCTGTGTCTAATGTTGCCATTATAACTATAACACATTATGTCCTTCTTACCTGAATCTGTTTAAAATGCATCCTCATGTTCTCACATCTCTTTTCCTGCTCCTGGAGAAACGTCTTGTATTCTGTCTTCATGTTCATCAGCTCCTCCTTTAATGCAAGCATTGGATTAAATTATTTTTTTCCCGCTCAAAGGCAGTGATCCTTGACTGAGTCACCGCCTTGGTCGAATCACATGCAAGATTACATCTGGTAAAATATCAACACAATTAATGCTAATGCCAAAAAAAGTCATAACTTTTTTTTACCTGTTTCTTTCTCCGTTCCACCTTCACCAGGCCAAGTGTGTGTTCTCTGTGGTCAAGTGAAGCGCACGTTTCACATATAAAACGATTGTCAGTGAAGCAGTAAACGTTCAGGTGTGTGTTGTGCGTCGGACACAAAGTGTTTCCTGAAGCCACTGTGCTGCTGTAGCGGGCCGCTCCTGAGTGATGCTGCTGCCCGCTCTGATTTTCGATCAGTTGGGGTCCGGAGGGAATCGCAGCTCCGCAGACTGGGCAGTTGTGGGGACGATTGTTCCTTTCGTCGTCATCCCAGCTGGTTTGAATGCACTGATGGCAGAATCTGTGGCCGCAGGGAAGAGAAGCAGGCCTACTTAGAAGATTGTTGCAGATTGGACAGCAGGAGTCGTTCATCTTCACAGGACTGAGAAGCTCTGCCTTGTCTGAGTGGAGAAAGACAGACGGAGTTTCGTTTCTGCCACTTAAGACTCATCAGTCATGTGACTTTTTGATTATTACGTAGAGATGGGTGTGAATAAAATATCATATAACCTGTTTGAAAAAAAAAAAAACAGGTAGCAACATCATAATATTATGATGTTGCTACCTGTGTGGAAAAAAAAAACAGGAAGCAACATCATAATATTATGTTGCTTCCTGGTTTGTGGTTTTTGTTTTGGCGGGAATTCTTTGCCCTTTTTAAAACAGATTTAAATCTGGGTTGATTCCTCAACACATCTTTTCCATATCTGTTACCATGTCCAAAACAAACTATATCTTTAAGTATGTTTGTGGTCATAAACACATGCGGTTCTATACAGGATAGTTTCCATGATGTCTCGGGACATAAACACGCATTCCTGAGAAAGTAGTCAGAGTAACTAAAAACAAACAACATATTCAAACATGTATTGGCGCATAAAGAGAAGGAAAACATTCTCCAGGACTGACAGTATGATTTTATTATAGTATCCAACTCTATGTAAAAGTCAAAGCCATGATAAATAGGTTGCACAATGTACAAGTCATTTCCAATTTTTCACATTTATACTAAAGCAACAACCAAGAAAACGTAGATTAAAACTAGAAAAAGAGGATTTAGGTTTTCCACTCCTGTTATCCCTTTTCACTTAAAAACACCTGTAGGTTTATTAAAATGACGTCTCAAAGCTTCAGTGAACCTGTTTTCTATCACACGATGAAATGAATGTGCAAATAGTTTGAGACAAACTTGAAGGCTGTTTTTGTTTTTTCTGAGACCACCTGATCGCCTCCGTGGTCCCGTGGTCTCATGGTCCCAGGGCATAGAGGTGTGTAGGCAGCACACAGATGAAATTCGAACAATTAGGAAATGCAGCAGAACAAAAGCGGGAAAGTCAGGTCAGCAGTGTTTCCTCCCCTTCAGGCAATGAATGTCAAAAAGTGATGAATTTAAGAGACGCCGCCTATTCTGTCCATCTCTCTGAGGAGCTCATGAGAGGAACCCAAGGAATGTTATATTAGTACATCTACAGCACACAGCTCAGTGGAAGTTCTTACAGTTAATAAATGTATTTAAAATTAGGATTGAACATGCGGCCATGTAGTGCTTCAATGTTAGTGACCAGGTAGGCACACGGAGGGAAAGGCTGTAACAGTAGTGGAACGGTTGAGTTGCAGTCCAAAGATTGAGTAGGATTCATCATTTCGCACGTTTTCATTCGTGTGTGGCAGCTCAGGGAAGCTAATTACAAAATGCTGACAATATCTTGCAAGCAAAATGATTGAAATCACAATACCAATATTTTTTCAAAGCCATAGTTCATCAATAAAACATTTGGTTTGCACCCACGCCGATCCAGACTGATGATTGCGGATCAAAACCCGGGTGACTAGTAGAAAAGGAACTCATCTTCATCCTGTACAGAACAGTAAACAACTCAGTTTTATTGTTCATTCCATTCTCACTGTAGCAGTTCCTCCCAGGAAATTGGTTTGGAGAAGACCTCGCGTTCCAGCCAGAGGTCATAGTTCATTTGAAAGTCCTCTGGCAGGTCCACCCGCTGTCCCAGAACACTCTGCAGGCAGTTGTCAACAGGCAAGAAGTCCGGATTGCTTTGGGTTTTGTCGTAGCGGCGACTGTTGAATCGTTCGATGTTGGCACGCAGGGCACACTCCTCTGCCTGGAAATCCCAGGGACGCGCGTCCAGATCTGTTCCCCAGTAAACAAACAGAAAATCTTATTTAGTCCACTTTGAACTGCTCTTATTACCACTTCTACTCAGACGCGCCAGAAATTCTCTCCTAATATAAAATAGGCAATTACCAGTGCAAGTGAAAGCACGAGTAATCGCAGCACAAATTAGTTCAGCTTTTACTTTATTAGGGCTCGAGCATCAAGTGGTACAAAGACCTGACAGTAATGCAAGTCATTTGTCTTTTCCACATTTTTGTGGCTCGAAAACTGAATGTTTGTTTTAAGAGAAGTGCTCATGGGCGTGGGAAAGCCTGTCGCTAGGCCACAACAAAATTTCGAAGAATTCCAACAGGACGTCCACGATTATCATCAACATTTTACAGGATTGTGTATTTCTGCCATTTACAGTATTTATACTGGAACAAAGTCTCCTCGGAGGTTCAAGGATGCACCTCAGACAAGGCCCTGATCATCACAAGTTGCAGCTTTACTCATCACATTTTAGGATATTAGCTTTCTATCAATCAATAAATTGGGTGATTTATTCGTCTTGCTTTCACTCACCATTTCCGTAGGCCCAGTCGTCATTGAGCCGATGTCGGACCTTCTGGTAGATGGCAGACATCGTCTTCATGTTGCTCTTCCTCCACTGACGTCCCAGGTATTTGGTTTGCACTTTGAGCAGCTTGAGGACGTAGAGCTGCATCATGGCCTGCTTGACCTTCAGCGCCCTCTTCAGGATGGGAGCAGACTTAAACACCACCAGCATCTGGATGAGAAAGAGTTCCTTTTGAGAGCGAAGATATAATCTTTCTTGCAAAACGAGAGAGAGCAAGGGGCTCCTCTGTAAGATAGCTCAGTCCAATCACCGGACAAGGAGCGTCAATATATTTCTGTCTCCTGATTGTCATCAAATATTCTCTGCGTCCATTATTTTTAGACAAGCTGGCAGTGGGAGCGGAAACGATACCATGTTTGACTTTGTTTTTTTAGAGTAAAGCTTAAGTGATCTGTGCTCCCTGTTGTCAGAAGACAGAATACCTTCAGTAGGAATGATCTTATCTTTCAGGTTGTATATGCAATCTGATGAGATCCTCACCATGGTTCTGGAGTGCTTCCACTTAGTCAGTTTGTTGAGGATCCTCAGCAGATTAATGCAGGAAAACAGATTCCTCCAGCAGAACTGATTGTTGTCTCCTGCTTCCTAAAACAGAACGAACGTCCACAGGAACATCAACATCACCACTAAGTTGAACAATAGTGACAGCAACACCTTGCCCAACAAAATGACAACAACTTTATATACAATGAGAAGACGTACCAAACTCTCTGCAGTTAGCTCAGGGAGCTCATGCACCACGCAGTATGGAAAGTCAAGTACGGAGATGCTGTAGAGGAAAAGAAAGAGACAACAATGAAGTAAAGCCCATTTAGGTAAAGATCAAGGGAGTCATGTTTGAATTGGTGCTGAAAAGTACCTATTTTTAGCTGTTATGTAAGACATGATGTTCTGATTGAAGAACTTCAAAATGAGCGGGATGCAGTTGGCAAACACCAGGTGTTGGGCCATGTACTCAAACTATGGACACAAAAACACACAGGATGTATTATGTTCATGTTTGTCTATTTTCCTAAATTAATAACATAAAAATCAGACGAAGAGTTGAATTCATATTTTTAACTTTGTGAAATCAAAGAAGCATAAGATTAAATTGTGTTGTGCATACCTGGTAGATGTGGTTCAGCTTGAAGTGTTTCAGGAGCAGCAGCAGGATGGCAGAGATGGCCTTCACGATAATCTCTTTGTGCCGATTGACATCGACACCGAGCTTCATGCTTTGCAACACGGTGGTCCTGCAGGGCGACAAATCACCGATCTGTCAGTACTTCATCTTGATGTGTCTACATCAAACCATCTCTGACTTCAATGTCTTTCACTTCTTTTTTTCACTTCATAAAGAAATTAAATTATATCATTGCCACTAAAATGAGAAAGGTCCAAAGCCTCTGGGAGGCACATCACTTACGGCATCTCCTCCGGCAGCACATCTGCCAGGATGTTGATGGAATCTGTCTTGGCTTTGGAGGTCGGAGCTGCTGCGAGGAGAATCTTTAGCAGTGCGATCTGACATCCAGGGAGACAGGGCATGATGTCAGTTAAAGTCATGTGTTGATATCCACAGTGCAGTAATGCCAAATACCCTTCAAACGACCCAGCCTCCTAAAAAAAATGGACTAACCATGTACTGGGGTAAACTGGGCAGAATTCCCTGATAGAGTAGCTCAGTGGCGGACATATCCACGTCCTCTTCACCCTAAAGACAATGAAGCAGAAAATACACACAATATTTTACTTCTTACATCCTCGAATAGAGGACAAATCATCTTCCCCATGCTGCATAGTTCCATGATGTACGAGATCATGGACACTGTACGTATTCTAGTTACAAAGAATTACTATTTCTCATCATAGACTGTAAGAGCATGACTGCTAATAACGGTTGTCATAGGTCCATCTGACAGAGTTCATAAATGATGCTGCTGATTGACAATAAATAATATTCAGATATCATAATAAGGAAAACAGTTTTTGTCTCAATTATCATTATAAGTAAGTTATTTTGAACCCACTTACCCCAGACAGAGGCGTGTTCTGGAACTCTTCTTCCTTCTCAATCTGAATCTCAGCTATGGAGACGTACTTGTGCTGAAAAGCAGATGAAAACTTTATAAACAAGAATACCACCATCGATATATTCTTAAGATTCATTAACATATCATCTAGGTAAAAAAGGAAAAGCAGTGAATAGCATTGCAATACCTGCTTCAGTGTCCTGATGCTCTCATGAATCGGTCTGGGCAAGCCAACAACTGTATCTGTATCACTACAAGACAAGAATAAACATGTTTCACTGCGTTATTTCAGCACAGATGGGGACACTGAGGTTTATTAATACATTTAATGTACAAACATTCAATGAAAATTAAACTTACTTTCCAAGTGTGTAACCAATAAATTTACTTCTACTTGATTCCAGGAAATTTTCAATGTCCTTTTCCCTGTTGGTGTAAAGACAATTGTGTCAAAACAATCACATATGACTGAAACTAGATTTGTGTACATGAGTTAAGGACCAATAGCTTGCCTGAATTTCATGACAGTTTAATGACACTGGTACAAGATTTTTGTCCCGTCAGTCCTACAGACAGATCATAATTCAATATGCAGTGGATGTTTTCCAGCCAGTCTGAGCAGTACCTGACTTTAGGAGCCCACGGCAGACCTTTGGGGAAGGACACCCTCTCTGATGGGGGATGAGGGATAGGTGGAGGCATCACTTCATCTCCCTCTAGTGGGAAAGGCTCTGCCTCTATTGAGTTGTCATTGTCATCGTTGTCGTCCTCGTCTTCACGGGGATCATCGGCCTTGTAAGGGTCCTTTTCATTGAATGCGTCCAAGTTATCCTGTTTGATCAGTGCCTGTGTAGAAAAAGGAAAAAGTACATTAACATTAACTTGTGCGTGGGGCAGAACTCTGACTGTAAAACAGAGAAAATAAAAAAAACAACCCGCTGAACAAGGAGACAGGCAGTATAATAATATAACAAAATAAAACACACACAAAAGTGACAAATTCATGTCAGTTCAGGTGGCAGGGGGGCTCGCGAGGGGAGTTAAATGTTCTGACTGAAGTAGGAAAGATGCTGTTTTTGTGTGTATTGGTTCATATGGACCTGTACAATGTTTGGTCTGAGAGCTGTAAAAATGCGTACCTTGTGTTCACGGCGTGCCCTTTTTTGTTGCTGCTCTATGAGGTCCGATGCAGATGCAGGAGGAGAAGCTGCCCTCATACTGCGTATGACTCGAATGCTGTCCTCTGGGAGAGGAGGAAGACTCAGCTCCTCACGCTTATGAACCTTTATGGTCTGGAGCTGCTCAAACCCTCCAAGTGTGAACTGAAACAGAGAGGAGGATTTCCATGTGTGTTTTCATAATGTGGGAGAATCCTATGTGATAAGAACAGAATTATTGTTAACCATCATGAATGTCAGACATTTCTGTCTCACCAGTATGCTCTTCCACAACAGCAACAACACCTTCTTCATTGGAAAGTGGGGTGCATGACCACTGCAGAACTTTGTAACCATACCAAAGAGCATGACAGAAATGGGCTCGTTGTTGAAAAGAGGAGATCCTGGATGAGAGATGAGGTATGTTAATGGTTTACATGGCAAGTTTTGTGCATATGGAGCTTTAGAAACGGAAAGTTACCAAGTTCTGCTCTGAATGTGTCCTTGATGATTCTCCATTCAGGGCTGTCAGCTGGGTCCTCCTGCTGGATTGTTTCTACCATCAGGTACATTATGTTGAGCAGCACCCTGAGATCTGTGCTGTCAGCTAGCGAGATGGCTGGTTTTCTGACAGCACTACTACAGGCAGCGCTGTTGCTGCAGGAGAAAAAGGAATGATTGTGCCTTTAAAAAATTGTTAAAATTCAAATTGAAGATATGTTTGTTGTAATCATGTCAACATTATAATCCTCACGAGTATTATAGGGCTGCTATATTATCCCGCATTCGTTTGATCTAGATGTACCTAATACATTGGCTAGTGATTGTATATATCGCAGCAAAAGCAAGGATTTTAAATGTACACTGCTTCAGTGATGCTAAAACTGAATAGGGAACTTACTCAATCTCCATGTTGAGCAGTTCCACTAGAGCGGAGAAGGTCCCTACATCCAGCAACAGGAAGATGTTGTATCTCATCCAGTGTTGCACCTCAGCCTCAGAGCTGCACTCAGCAAAGGTTCCTAGAGAGAAATAGATATGTAGAATAAGAAGTAAAAGTAATCTTGATCAATTAGCATAGTGACAAACTTCCATAAAAAACAATTAATGCTAAACCAGATTTAAGTGATGCAGACTGACCCTGAGCCATGTAAAGGATGGCTCTGGCAACCTTCAATCTCTTCTCCCGGGCGATCACCTCCAAGCTGTCCAACAGTCGCATAGCATGAGCTCTGTGCTGAGCTGCATCCAGCTCTGTCCACTTCTTGTCAGACACTAAGGCACAGTAGAAATGGATATGGCAGATTATAGCATGACTTAAGTCTTCTTTGAATTTTGATTTTCTTTGGTTGACTACAGCCCTAGATATCTAAACATATCTTTTTCATATTACATATAATACATTACTTATGATGAGTTCAACATATGCGAGTGTGTATGTTTGACAACGTACCATGTGCTCGGAATTCTTCCTCAAAGCATTTCCTATTAAAGGTGAACTCTGGTCCTTCAGTATAACTATACAGCTCTAGAACATACAGACACAACACATTTGTAAAATGTGATAAGAGGACCATGACAAGAACAAGAAGTCTCTTGAAATTTCCAAATCCATGATGACAAATGGTACTACACACCTGACAGCTCTGCGGCCCACTTGTCTGTATCAGCATATTCAAATTCAAAGTCTGGAGACTCAGAAAGCCCCTGTGTACAACACACAACAACTTTTAGACTGTTATGACTAAAGACTAATTATTAAAGAATAATCCAACTAGTAATGGCATTGAAAAACAGATTGACAACAAATTAAATATGAGTAGTGCCAAGGTTAGTTATCTCAATAACTGGTTTAAAAAAGGTAACCAAATATGTGATCATGGTTTTCCATCCCAAAACATTACGAAAAACTTCTGCATTTTTCATAATAATTAAAACAAGGGTGTGTAATTCATGACAATACGGAACCACCTGTAAGAATATCAGAAAGATGGTAAACAGTTCTGACAGAAATTAACTATTTTAGGACAGCAGTGGTGGAAAGTGCCATTCAATTAATCAGACCAGTCTTTTCTAAACAGGAACTCAACAGTTCGTCAGAATCACGACAGTTTAGTGTGGCCCGTGACTAGCTGTTAGTTTGCTAGTCTATGCTAAGCTACGATAGATCACTGTTCAACATTAACGTTAGTTGGAGAAGACGGGACGATTAACGAATGATATGTCGAGCAACAGTGGTAACATTGAGTCAATAAAAATATCCGCTGCTGGTGGAGGTCTCATGTTATGTTGTCAAAAATGTGACGAATTGATAGTCAAGCTACACTAGCCTGAGAGCTAGCTAACGATGGGGTTACAGCCAACTGCAGAAATGGCCATGTCTGTTTAAGGTTCTCTGCGAAAGATACATCACATTCACATTCTACGTACCTCCGAATCTTTTCTCTGGTTGCGAATGAATTCACCCCGGCTCTTGTTAGGTAGCATAGCTCTCTGTTTATTGTTTACAGGTAGAGCTCCAGCGTTTCCTCCGACATCCATAGCGTTTGGCTACCGTGTCCTCTCGCGAGACGAGACGGGATCTGCGAGAATGGACATTGAACGTCCATCTAAATAATATAATAGTATAATCTGAAACATGTTTGTTTTGTATGCTGAGTAATTCAAATGAATATAGTTCCAATCCAACAGAGGCTCAGTATTCTTCTTCGAGCTGCTCATCTCTAGTTATATTTTCCAAATATAGAAAACATTTACTCAACTACAGTGATGTAGAAAATAGTAAGATGCTTAGGATAATGAAGGGACCTTAAATGAGCCTTTAAGTATGTTAGGTTTTACTTTGGGGCTTCTTGTTACTTCCATTAGCTTACTACAACTCAGAGGGAAATGTATATCTTCAGATCAAATGTAAACAAAAGGACATGACAATATTTTATATGTACACTATTAGCCTTTGACCTCTTACAAAAACAATGTTGTATCTCCTTGGATTGTCTCAGATATGTATGGGCTGTTAAAAGAGCACAGATTTCCCCTAAAAATGGTTCAAGGCCAAAAGAGGGGAACAGAAAATGCGTATAAAATTGTCAACCCCTCAGATGTTTTATGAGATTTATAAAATACTGTACAATATAATGCTGATCATCCAGTGATTCATCAGTATTAATAATGTACTTTATTTAACAGACAAATTTACTGCAAAATAAGTTATTTTAACTTCATTTAAGTTCAAAATTAATAACTTAAATTTCCCCATCGTGGACGAATAAATGATTTCTGATTCCGAAAATTCAGTCATGCACTTAAATATTTGTGTTGGAGTATTATTTCATTGTGGTATTTCTTTCACGTTAGGATCTGAGGACTTCTTTCTCCTTTGTGACCCTCTTCAAGACAGGGTATCAGTATCAGGAGGAACAAAAGTACCTTATCTTTACCGAGACAGGTAAAGTCTAATGTCGTTGAAGAGATGTACAACAACAAAATCGTAACAGCAGTTTATTAAAGGGAAGTGTGAACAGGAATATATAGAGCATATACTGCTGGGATCTTCAAACTGAACAACTAGTTACAGTGTTCAAAATATAAGCATACTTT
>CAAKHC010016531.1:0-11447 GCA_901007825.1 Macroramphosus scolopax | reverse complement strand
CACCGATGAAGGTGTGAGAGCTGCACTCGTGCTGACATCGATGAAGAACTGGGATGCACGTGTTCGAGCACACAGCTGGGCCGCTGCCATGGTTACCGACAACGCAGCTTTGGACCACCTGAGATGTGTGTGTGTGTGTGTGTAAGGTTACCCTGCCGTGAACCACGTAAACGTGCATGTGTGCACACACACACACCTTTGCACCCAATGCATCTGCATTTACATCTGATTTCAATAAAGATTAGCATGGATGTTGTTGTGGTCGACAGGAGATGAAGAACTTGATCGTTTATGCTGCAAACAAAAGCAAGTAATTAGCGTTTAGGACACCCTTTGTTCAATAATTACCTGATAATTGGGAGGATTGAACTTGGGCCACTGAATAACCCCTATTATATTATATTATATTATATTATATTATATTATATTATATTATATTATATTATATTATATTATATTATATTATATTATATTATATTATATTATATTATATTATATTATATTATATTATATTGTGTTATTTTCATTAATTCCTCACTATACATGATATGTATCTTTGTGATTAGCACTGTGGTCCATAGCACCGTGATGGTTTGTGTTCCAGTGTGGATCAAAGGTTATCTGAGGTTAAACCTTGTCTCCCCTGGTGGAGGCCTTCGCTCTCCAGGAGCCTTTTTAGTTCATCAAATAAAACCGTACAGTTGACCTGTAAAGTTCAGGATGCAAATGTTGTCGGTTGCATCCACGCTGCAGTTAAAATGATGCTTCAGTGGATTAAACTTTCTCTTCGCTCCGGTGCGCATTAATCATCGGCTGCATTATGCGCATCGTTCACGTCCCCGCGCGCCAGGTCAGATTGTTTTCTTACTACATGTCCACTGGAACAGCGAACATCGCCGCTACAACACAGACGAGCTCTAATTACCGGACTTTGTGCTGGTGTAGACTACACGTGAGTTGGAAGCTGTTCCCGACCGGGGGCGCGCGTGCGCTCTCACCACAGCACCGACGGCTTTGCAAAGTGGCAGCTCAGTGAACTGTAGACATCAGTGCGAAGCGCAGCTCCACCAGAGGACACGCACCGTGCATCGTCAGCCGTCTGCGGATAGCTCGCGGAATAACAAACATCCCCGAAGAGGCTCAGGAGCGGATCGGCAGCAGCAGCAGCAGCAGCGGATCGATGGATGAAAGAATACCGCATTTACAGGACAGGCAGTTCATGGAGCACGCAGATTTCCTGGGGTGAGTACCGCTTTTGGCAAACTTTTACCGGTATGACAACCCCGGTGTTTAACGGAGACTCTCATTTTTTCCTCCAGGGTGGACTACCCTTCTCTCTACGTGTGCAAATCCAAAAGAGGGATAAAACGAGAGGATGGCGGGAAGGTGCGGACTGTTTTTCCTTGTTTATAAATGCAACCTTCATGTAGCAGGATGACACAGTCTGCGTCGCCTCCTGTAACTTTTGCTGCATATGTGATAAACGCCTGTTCTCCGTCAGCAGGACGCGTACAAGTTACCACATCGGTTGATAGAGAAGAAGAGGAGAGACCGGATCAACGAATGTATCGGCCAGCTGAAGGATCTGTTGCCGGAGCATCTGAAGCTATCGGTAAGATCAGCAGATTACAAACGGTTTCAGACATTTTCCCGAGTAGCCAGCTGAACATTTGCGATTCTCCACAGACGCTCGGCCACTTGGAGAAAGCGGTTGTCCTGGAGTTGACACTGAAGCATTTAAACGCACTGACTGCTGTGACTGAGCAGCAACACCAGAAAATCATCGCCCTGCAGAACGGTAAGATGGACAAACGGGAGGTCGAACTTTGCGTTAAACCGATGGTGATATTGATGGGATCAGATTGCAGTGTGTCTTCACAGGAAACAGTATTTATGGAGGGTTATTACAAGGAGAGCGCACTTTATTATTCAGATATGCAGTCGCGCTGTTGTCGTCTTTGACTTGTGACGTGCTGCGATCTGTTGTTAATCTTTTTACTGTCTGTTTGCAGGGGACCGGTCGATGAAAACGTCCATTCATGCAGATCTGGACGCGTTCCACTCCGGGTTCCAGTCCTGTGCCAAAGAGGTCCTCCAGTACCTGAGCCAGTTTGAGAACTGGACGACGCGAGAGCAGAGTTGCGCGCAGCTCATCAGCCACCTTCACAAGGTGTTGGAGCAGGTCCAGGCCGGCGCGCTGCCCACCGCGGACGCGCAGGGTGGGCAGAAAGCCGACAGCCAAGCCAACTGTGTCCCGGTCATCCAGAGGACCCAAGGCGGGGAGCTTAACGAGAATGACACGGACACGGACAGCGGGTACGGAGGCGAGGCGGAGAAGAGCGAAGGCAAAGAGAAAGAAAGTGAGCGCAACAAGACGCAGGGACCAAAAGCGCTGAAGATCAAACAGGAGTTTGGAGATGATCGCGCTGCCAAAAAGCCAAAGATGAATTGGCCGGGGAACGGGTCGGGGGGCGCGGACTCCACCAGGCCAGATCTGGCGTTTATGAACTCTCTGATGGGAATAACCAGTGTGGGACAGCAGACACCAATTTGCATGCCTTTCTACTTCATTAACCCCTCGGCCGCTGCACCTTATATGCCTTTTTTCGATAAAAGCAACATTGAAAAACTGATGTACCCCGCAGCGGCCGCGCTCGCGTCCCCTTTCCCCTGGTTGTACCCCGGTCACGCGTCGGCAGCGGCGGCCGCGGCCGCTTTCCCCGGTTTGTCTGCGCACTTTGGATCCTCCTCCCAGCCCAAGGAATCCCTCTCTCCAGACAGCTACAGGTCACACGAGGCAGAGATTGGCTCACCTGAGGAGCGCGAGGAAAGTCCCGCGAGTGAAGGTGACGATGACGTAGCAGACGGGTCCCAGGAGAGCGCGCACAGCCCACGTGATCAGTTCTCATCCTGTCAAACGAGCTAACCTGTCTTTCTGAGGAGTTTATGTATTCTGTTTCTTTTTTAAACATTAGTATAATTAATACCTTTGGCGAAGGTTGAGACAGCGCGTGCCTTTTGCACTTATGCTAGATTAATCGATCTGAATGATTATCGACAATGATTGACACTAATACACAGTCGTGTTGTGCTGGAGTTGGTTTTATATCCTCTTTGATAAAATATTCTGAAATGGCAGCACTGGTGCCAAAAATTTTGGAGTACAACAGTGGGCAATATCCAGATCAGTGAATCTCTATGGATGTATGACGTCACAACTGACCTCTGCCAAGGTTGTTAACAGCCTGTCTGACTGTAAATATTCTTACCTGGATGATAGTCCGAATAATTCATATGTAAATGTGCACTAGATGGGCCCACACGGCTACAGTACCTCGCCCCCAGCTTTGTACGGGGTAAACTTATCGGGGGACACATCAACGCCCCCCCCACTCTCCATTAGGACCACCACATGTAAACATTTGATAATAATAAAATCATTAGTGGTGGTATGTCTATTGACCCTCATTTTTACAGTGTTAACTTGGGTTTTCTTGGGGAAATTCACCTTAACACAACTCAGAATAATGGACGCTTCTTTTATAAGGAGCTGCTTTATACTGTAGGAATGCGAGGAGATGCATCGACCCCCTTTACCTCCAGAATAAATTGTAGGCTAGCACCTTATAGATCTTGATATTGAATGTACCTGTATTTTCCCAGCAGATAAAGTTTGTATCAGGATGATCTTTACTCTTTGAGACGTAAAGTGCACTTGTTTCTGCTACTACTCCCCCCTAAAGTCACTGAAATCATTTTGAAAGTCAATCACTGTAGTTCTCTTTCTGTTGTGTTGGTCAGTTGTGTTGAAATAAAGATTCCAGTTCGAACGAGACAGCAGAGAGACCAGATGCTTTGTGATGATTCCTCACAGTTACGTGGGAGTCGTTTGGACCTCTCAAGGCAGAGATGATTCGGATCAGCTTTGAAAACTCTCCACCCCGCTACAAACTTTCCTTGATTCTGTGTTGTAAGCTGTCATTATATACAAATCTTGCTTTTTAAAACCTTTGACAAAGGTGGGAAAGAAGCTGTGGTCATGTGGCCACCGGTCGAGACTCGTTCCTGCTCGTTGTAGCTTTTTAAACTTTCACACGTGACTGAATAAACAGATGAATCTCATTGTATTTTGCATACATGACATTGCTTTTGTAGTTTTCTTCAGCCGGTCTCGCCTCAAACTCTGTTATCAACTGTTTTAGAAAGTGGCATGTGTGTCTGTAAATATTTTTTTTTTTTTTGTGAATGTACCATAAAGTATATATATGTCTATTTCAATGTTGTAGAAGTCTATGGATTTTTAAAAAAAAGATTTAACTGAGCAATTGTTGCACATTTCGTTAATGCTTTACACATATGCTGTTCTAATTTATTGCTGATGAGTTGTAAAATAAATATCAAAACTAAACTCGACACGTTTCTTCTTGTTTAACACAACTGGACCTCTAAACACCCAAAGAAGAAGCTGCTATGGAGGCAACTGTGGGAGACTGAGTCATGGGTTCACAGCTCTCCTAGCATAGACAATATTGGAGGTCCATTAGATGAAGTGCATTGTTCCTCATGCTCTGATCAGCTGACAGGTCACAGCTGAGGAATGTACAGTAAGCCAAGGCTTTGAACAAATGTCATGTGATAAAAGGATGATGGAGTGAGATTACCCTCAGTCTCAAGAAAAACAACTGGCCTCCGACCAACTCAGGTCCAATCCGGCCTTTGTTGTCACAATCTACTGCAGCATCAATTAGATCCTCATGACTAATTACATCATTGTTGATGACCTAGAGAGCAAAGAAGTCCAATTAATGCCAATTCATGTCTATCTGGGTTTTAAAGGACCATTATTATACCTCAAAATGCAGCTTATTTTTTTAGTCTTTTATACTTAATATGCTTTTAATATTCAAATTACTTTAAATAATACATACAAAACCTTTTGCTAATTAAAATATGGTCTTGTCACCAACCTCCTTGGAAGCAAAGACGCCTGTAAAGATAAATGTGCATTTTATCTGCTGACATGTGAGGGGACAGGGATTCTCCCTCAGCCGTGTTGTGCTGCTGCTTCTACAATTATTGAGTAAATGTCTCCATCTGCTGGCCAAAGCTGGAGATACAAGTGGGAAAATACTGTGAAGCTTCATCCCACTTGTTAAAAGTTACCAAAAGCATCAGCTGTCTCACGTCTGCTTCAGTTAGATGGTTTATTCAATCATGCAATCCAGGACACACGAGCAGCCAGTTACAGCCATACATCTGTTATCGCTTAATAAAAACAGGCATATACAGTCGACATCTTACAGTTCTCTAGAGCAGGGGTTCTAAAGGCCGGGGCGAGGACCCCCAGGGGTCATTGGAGGTCATCTAGGGGTCCTGAGAAAACTGAGAAAAAGTTTAATTTTGCTTTTATTTAAGGCTTATTCATTTATTTAAACATCACTGACCTGCCTTGGAGTATCGCTTTCATAATAGGAAATGGTTTTCTTGCCATTTTAAAAAATATATATATATATGTTGCTCCTCGTTTAATTTCCTGGTAATTTGCTTGGGACTTAATCTCATATTCTCCTCACGTTTTTGAAAGAAATCCAGTGAAATTGCCAGAAAGAAAAGGTGATTAGCAAAGAACATGTTTTTTAATTATAAAAGAATTGACAAAAACAACAAACAAGACTTTATCTGTACAATAATAATAAAGAATAATAATTAAAAAAAAAAAGAGTACAAGAAAGTAATATCTCTAATTATCTATTGGTATTATTGACTGATTCTCCATCTCGAGTTTAAATGCTTGTGAAAGGCGTCTAAAGAGGCCTCAACCAAAGTATCTCCATCCAGTTTTGAGGGACTTTATTGTGCAAAATGACTTCAAACTGGCTTCCCCGGTTTATAGAAAGTCTTCTCGGTGTGTCCAGATGTTTGAAACCCCGGCTCTAGAGCATCTGCACTTGTAAACAGTGATAACAGCGACATCTCCTCAGAGTGGAAAATGCACACGAGTGGTTTCTTAAAGGGTAAATTTAAAAACTTGTAGTTGATAGTCTCATAATCATAGTTTAAAACTTAAAAACAAAAGCTCTCCTTCAAATCAAAAGTAGAGACGAGGTGAGTGACGAAGCGTTTATGTGTTGTAAATAGTGACAGGTGGACCTCCAACAACCACATCTGTCCCCGGTGTGAATCGGTAAACACAATACAAACGATGCGCTGCAGGAAAGGAATCAGAGTACGGATGCATTTTACAGCACATGGTATCATGATGACAGTAACATTCAGATGACTTGTTCTTTGTTGTGGTGCTATTGCCGTTTGTTTCTGTGCAGCACCGATACGTCTACCAACATCTGATCTAAACCACCGCACCAGGTTTCTACTAAAGCTTCACTGTACATGTAAATACACCAACTGCTGAATGCATATAAGGCACTTTGCTGTGATTAGCAGCTGAGCGTTGATCTTCGAGGGGCTTCAAAGCAAACCTCCGAACACACACACACACACATCCATTAAATCACTCACTCACTCACTCACTCACACGCAGATAGCTGTAGCTACCAATTGTAATGTTACATGCCACCATTCTTAAGTTCTACTAACAACAGATTTACTGTACTGTGGGCAGTCTGCACATCCAGATATGGCTATATCAACAAAATCATGCAACAAGACGCGCTATTCTTTGGCCACGGATCCAAACAGAAAAACAGGCATAATCAATTTGGCAAAAATATACTATGTTGTACTATGAGGAGAAATGAACACTGTTTCATTAGGTAGACGTCCCCGGCGGGACGGGAGCACTGCATTCGTGCAACTGTGGGTGAACCACTTTGTAATAAAATAGAATAAATCACTTGATAAAAGCTAAAAGGTAAGAAAACATTTGACGGTAACATTCTTCAGAAACAAAACTATTTGTGCATAGTTTTAACACCAACGGAAAGGAAGAGACTCTGATTTATTAAATGATATAGTTTCATTATAGACACGAGTGGATCCTTCACTACTTATATATAAGAACCAGGCGTTACGCTGGGTACATGTATTCACTGCAGAATTAAAAATGCTTTCAGGGATATAAGTCATTGATTCACATACCAGGATTCTCAGGAATACTAACAAGGCCGTACGTCTGAACCATGATGCCGGTGAGAAGCAATACAAATCATTCAGAAGGTACTAGAGTGAGAGTAAAAGTATATTAAGTAAAGATCTTTAAAAAGGAGTGTCCTTGTTTAGATACAGTTCCCCATGAAACATGGTGCTACTGTTTGTTTTTACCTTCCTCTTAACATCAAACCATCTTACACTCCCAGAGGTGCTCCGTGACTTCCTTCCAGAGATCAACGTCCTTCCTTCCCTTCACGTCTGCTCACTAAAGGTCGCCCTCAGCGAAATGAGACGACAGTGCATAGTTGTGTGCTACTGAGATATCCTGTGCTAAGATATCTTTTATAGATGCGTCCCAGGGAGGAATAAGCTCTTTCCTCCCAGACAGAGGTGCATAGCAGAGCCTCAAACATAGATCCCCTCTGGGTTCAGGCCAGAGCTGAGAGGGCTGTGAATGACCCGCAGGTGACTGGACATCTGGTGCAAGGACACGGGGCGCTTCAGGGAGCCAGTCAGGGGAACCAGATCTGACGAGAGAAATAAAGTGGGAAAGATATCTGTTAAAGTAAGGAAGCTTTGTGAACAGCTGCTCAGTTGGCCAGGAGCGATTTCTTTTCTCAAAAGCAGAAGAATCTCCATTTTTATTTGACAGTCTTTCAAAAAGCGGAATAATTTAAAGACAGACTTGGTATTTCTTTACAGTTTTGTTCAAATTAATTCAAAGTTCAAATTCATTATAAGTACCAATAAATACCCAGATTAAAAAAATATGAAAACAGAGTATACATCTGTGCTATACAGCCACCAGGGGGCAGCACCGAGCGGTGCAGGGAATTGACTCAATGTTATTCTTTGTCTCACACACGCACGCATGCACGTGCACACGCACACAAACAGACACACAAAGACTGGAAGGTTACTGGAAGGACACGCAAACTCAAATGCGGACTTTTCCTATTTGAAAAATATTACCATGAAGTTTAGTAAAAGTTTAGTGTGAATGAGTTTTACTTACTTAATGAAAACCTCTGTAATTCTAAGACCTTCGGCTGGCATGTGGATTATGAAATTATTCAAATCACTGTGCCCCAAAGTAGAGGCTTTACGTAATGAATGAAAATGTTTAGATTTACACCTTAACATTCACCCTAATTAATTCAAATGGAATGGACAAAATATTAGGAACACCTCTCAGTGAATCCCAATTCCGTTCAACAGCAACACAAAATACAGACTGCTAAAAGATAATTAAAACAGCTCTCTTCAACGCATTCAATAAAACTGAAAGTTATAATCCCAAAGGGATGATTTATTACAGGGCTGTTGTTTTAGACTGCAGTAGTTTAATCTAGGTGAACCTCATAAATGGGAGAGTATATATTTGGATTATAATTTGTTGCAAGTTCAAGGCGGTTCTTATCTCCCTTCTACAAACAATAAGTCACTATTAAACATGTTCCTGAAAACGTTTCTACTTATTGAAGACGGCTCTCTCATTATTCTGTTTATGTGTCGGCTCTTAGGAAGTATCTGGTAGGGTGACAGAGTTTGGGGTCAAACGAGCCCATGACTTGGACTGCCGAGCATGTGATAGAGGGAATGTGTGATGGAAGGAGTGAAAGAATGTGAATGAATGACGTCACGTCAGCCTGTATCCAGGCAGCTGTTGTCATGGAGACTATAAGTGCCACTGGAATGGATAAAAACTAAGACAGTACTCTGTCCTCAACAGCAGGATATTCTTCGGCTCTTGGTCTGGGCGGATACTCGATTCTGATTGGCTGCAGGGTTTCCATTAATTGCTGATATATGGATAGGAAGTACGTAAGACTGGATACCTTATTATCAATAATGAGTGTAGTCCAAATCCTCTTTGTATGAACACAACAGGAGGGCAGCAATAACACACTAGTTGCAAGAATTATACTGCCCCTCCGAATTATGCTTTGTATCACACAAGTGATCATCTCACATCCCCTAATCTATTCATCTTGTTACCTCAGGCGGCGGCCGATTGTACATGAGGACCGTCATTACTTCATGAAAGATATAAACACCGCTGGATAGCGAGCCCATCTTGTTATCAACCACACAGTTGAATTATATTAACTGTTGTTGCTGTATATATGTAGAACTCTCAGGTGAACAAAGTTTACAACATCCAACCATTTAAGTGTGTAACAAAATGAAAGTACCTATGCCAGGATTACTGCTTGTACTGTCCTCGTCCGTGGGCTCGGCCGGCAACACTGTGACCTTGGTGCCAGTTTGCCTGATAAACTGTTGCAGGTTAACCTGCCTCAGCTCCTTGGTAAGCTGCTCCAGCTCATGCTGCATGTCCTTCAATCACAGTAAAGTTGAGGTGTAAGAATCAGGGAAATGCTAACCTAATTTCAAGGATGCTCAAATGAAGACATGCAGCACTATCTTGTTGTTCCACAGTGTTTATCATAACAAATGGAGGCATATATTTCACCTGCAGTTTCTTGCTGTTCTGTCCAAGTGATCTGTCCACAGCTCTGCAGCTGCTTTCCAGCTGGACAGCCTGTCTCTCATGGACCTTCAGGTCTGCTTTGATTCTGAGGACCTGAGCCCGAGCCTCTGCCTCGTTGACCCACTGGGTCTCCTGGCGCTCCCTCTGCAGCCTCTCCTCTTCCAGACCAGCTTCTACACCCTGGGAGGAGAAAGAGACAAACAGCTATAGAACCATAAGGATACCAGACAACTAAAAACACTGGTAGCTTCACAGACAAAATTCTAAATAAGCTCTCAGAAATTTTTTAAATTCCATATCCCCCATTATCTCCCAGAGATATCACACCTGTACCATTGCCAGCTTATCTTCAATCTCCTGCTCGCAGCCCTGCATACGGCCACGTAGCTCCTGCAGCCTTTCCTCTAGTTGCCGTTCACTCTCGAGCTCAATCTGCAGCTCCGTAGCCCAAAATTCCTCCTCCTCCATCTCCACATCATTCTTCCTTAGATGCTTCTCCAGCCTCAGGATCTCCTCCAGCAGCCCTCCACCGGGGTCCCCACCGCACCCCGGCCCTCGCCCGCCTCGGACCTCGGCCCAGGCCTGGAGCTCTGCCTCATAAACCTCCAGTTTCTTCTCCAACACGTTGAGAGTCTCTCTCTGCAGGCTGACCAGTCTGACCAGATCCTCCATGCGACAGGCCCACAGACCCTGTGGTGCAGCACTGACGGCTCCTCCTGCATGATGGTGATTCCCACAGTTCCCCAGAAGAAGTCTCCGCTTGCTTTCAGCCTCTCCAGTCCGCCCCCCGCTCAGTATCTCCCTAAGGCCTCGGGGTGCACCTGTGAACGTGAGAGACTTGCGGCGAGGCTCACGGCGACGGAGGGTGTAATCGTTGGGATGACGAAGCTTTGCGAGGGGTGGAAGGCTCTGTCGATGCAGCCCCCGCTCGGGGCCTCTGAGAGGAGGTCCTTCTGAGGGCGGCCGCTCCGTCAGGGACGGGCCTGTGCGAAGCAGGATGAGCTGGACGTCCCCGGCGTACTGACCCCAGGTGTTAAGGGAAGCCACGGGACTCTCATGAGGGGCTAGGTGACGCTCAGTGTCCCGCCATTTTTCTACCAGAGTGTATCTCCCAGTGCGACCTGCGGACGAAACACCACTGAAGTCAGACTGACAAGATAAGTTTAGGAGGAGAGAGCCTGAAGTCTCAAACAATCAGGACAAACACAGACTGGAAACTTTTACTGGAAGTAAAATGTATATTCGTAATGATTTAACTTGGTGATATCATCTGTATACAGTAATGTCTTCAAAGAACAACGAGAGGAAACACTGGTACTGTGGGGACAGCATTTATGTTTTAATAAAAAGAGAAGGCAGAGGAGGGAGCTCAGACGAATCTCATCTTGGCAGGAGAGAGAGGGATGAGTCAGACTTTCCCTCCTCCAACCCGGTGTTTGTGGGAAGTGATGTCAATACAGTCTGCCGGAGCGTCCCTATTCCTGACGGAGCCATATGGGCCGGGGTGGCTGTAAATGACGAGAAAGTGCCAAGAAAGCCTCTTAGTAAGACCCGCTGTAACTCAGCAGGAGCTTAACGTAGGCAGGGGGGTTGTTTCCGTCATAGGGACCCATTGTGGCGCGTCGTAATGCCTCATATCCAGATTACAGGTGTGGGCTGCTGGTTGCTCAACAACACTGGACTCCAGAGCTTTTTCTGATTTGTACTTTCTAGTTCTGGAAATGATCAGAGTTAACGTTGGTGTTGGATCCAGAATAAAGCAAGGGAGATAAACGTTCTGTTCAAAACTTTATCGCCAGTTTTATTCTAATAAACCAGAAGGAACCAGAGGCTCAGGAGCACC
>CAAKHC010016529.1:0-29849 GCA_901007825.1 Macroramphosus scolopax | reverse complement strand
CACACACAGAGGCTGTAGACACACACACAGAGGCTGCAGAGGCTGCAGACACACACAAACACACACACACACACACACACACACACACACACACACATAAACACACACACACACGCACTAAGCTGCTGACTGCAGCAATAAATAGACAGGTAGAGCACCGAGGGAGGATAAAAGGTGCTCAGCGGTATTTCTGCCTCGTATTTCTGCAAGAGGCAGAGGAAGATGATGAAGGGCTGTTGGAGGATTACAAATCTTCAAAGTTAAATCTCTGCCTCCAGACCTTGCTCGTCTTTTAATGGAACATGGACAGGAAGTCGCTGTGCAGGAAATAAACACAGTTACTACACTAACAAATGTTTCTCTCTCAATCCGACAGGTTAAGTCAGCGTGTTCAGTACCCATCCAGCAGACCACACACACACACACACACACACACACACACACACACACACACACACACACACACACACACACACACACACACACACACACACACACACACACACACTTACCTTGCCAAAAAAGGGCACCAGGTGATGTTCACACAGTGAAAACATGTCTATGTTCTTCACAATCACCATCTCATCGTGGTCTTCGTCAAATATGGCATCGTTTAAGATGTCTGGCAGGCAAAACACAAACACACTCATCATCCACTTCATTGATTCAGTGAGAAAATGCAGTTCTAAAATAAAGGGCCACATTGGTTAGTTTGAATAGTATCATAGTATTTTATCTTATGGGTAGAACTCCAGTAAATATATATAATATTCAACATCCCTGCCATAAATGGTGCTGTTGATCAGACATCATTTTTGCTTTTCAATATTGGATAGTTAGTTAATTCAACCAATTCACAATAAACTAGAGGCTCAACATTTGCATCTTTAATATTTCAGTTTCCTTCCTGAGCAGCAATAATAAAGTAAGAAGCTCCTCCAGTGGAGGAACCTGTGGGCTCACCGTCGATGGTCTCATGGTAACCCTTGGTGAGGAACTGCATGGCTTTGGCGGCGCGCAGCGGCGTGCGCAGCAGCCCCTGCCGGTCCACGTCCTCCCCGAGGTCCCGCAGGATGCTGGTGTAGGCGGCCTGCAGCGCCGGCAAGCGGGACTTGTCCTCCGCCTCCTTGCGGGACTTCTCGTGCTTGTGGTGCACGACGGACTTCTTGGCGTCGATGATGAGGTCGCTGAAGCCGTTGTTGCAGTGGAACTCCTCCACGGCGTCGTTCACCTTCACGTTGCAGTGTCCGTTCATGTCGGGATGTGCAGTGGGAGCGTTGAGGAGAGGATGAGAGGGCTGCAGGTGTGCTACTCCCGGCGCACGGCGCCTATTTTAAAGGCGCAGCGCTCTGCCGCGTGCACGCTCTGATTTGTCAAGGTGCCGCCTACGTCAGAACCTTTCGTTCGGCGTATCACGTCAGCGCACACTCTCCCATGTTATGGAGAGCGTGAAACCGACTTGTCTGCACCTCTCGTCAGTTGACAAACCCCCTACAATCATCCTTGTCCTTGTATCAGAGCTTATGAAGGAAGCTCGTGACTTCACGTGGCCGTTGTTCTGATGGTCAACCCTGCAGCAGCGGAGGGATACTGTACATCCATCAGAAATCACTGACCCAAACACTATGACAACATACTGGAGAGTCTCAACAGAGGGGCACTATCAGGAATAGGACAAATTACACTGGAATTTAACCCCAAAAATAGTCTTTTCGTCCTCTGAGGTGGACAGGTGGACCATCTACAGAGCGCCACGACTAGAGATACTGATGTTTCAATACCTCAGTTAAATATCTCTGATTTGAGCCCATTGATGAATGAAGTTACTTTTGCAAAACCACTGCACTGAAAGCAACTGGCATCTAATGTTAATTACTGAAAGCAGCTCGTCACAATTAGTCAGCCTCATATTCAGCATGTGAGATGTCTCATGACACATCAACCTCTGTATTGACAAATAATTGATTGGAAATCCAAAAAAAAGGTCATTTGTTTTTACAGGCTGACAGACTTCCAGAAATGAATTGCAGAAATTGTTCTAGATGTTCAAACAAGAGGTAAAAAGGTTATAAGAGAACGTGAATCTATAGGATGAGCAGAGCATTGTCTTTCATCAGAACTATTCTACCCCTCGTTGAAGCTTGAAGACCTGAGCGGCCATGAAATAGAAATAGACACGGCAACAGCTGGATACATTTCCATGAAATCGTGCCCAGAGGAAGGACCCTGCTGAGTTTGGGAATCTCCTGACATTTCATGAGGTTAAATATTTGACAATTTTTTTGGAAATAATTTACTAGCGTGCAGCTCTTCGTGCATGATTTTACGCACAGATTTACAGATGAGATACGGAATACGATATGTTCCCTGCAGCAACTGGAGCCAAAACTGTGAGCACATGAGATTCTGAATTTGGGATTTGTAGAATAGCATTTTCCCTGTGACCTCAAATGTATTGACATATGAGACTATTTTCTGCAACTACTACTAATACAACCTCATAGTCTTTCTTCTTGTCTTTCTTTCTTTCTGTCTGTCAGTCCTCTAATTATTTCGTCTTTTGTCGTAAGTGTTTACGAATCACAGCATCAAATATCAATCATAGTCACACGACAATGGACTGCAACACTGGGATTTCTTGTTTGAGAACGAAGCACATGTTTGATTTTAATAGACTGTATCTCATGACCTTAGTCATTCAAGTTCTTTGAATTACAACAGTAGCATGTGTTTTCAATCATCCTGGAAAGGGAGCAGAGATGCAACATACCCACAAGAAAAGGGCATGTGAATACCTTTACTTTTAATGCTGACGGAATACAACAACAATTCTTGCATGTGCTTCTATAGTTCCTCTGGGGTGTGAAATATACTTTTATAACTGGAACACGAAGTGTTCGGAACTCACTTTAATAAATGGTGTTATCAATTTATAGTTCATAAGAGCACCTGTGTGAAACAAATAGATTCAGATTGTTAACCTAAAGTGGCCTAAACCTAACCAAGTATATACATATTTTATAATACATGTATCAAGATGTTGTCATTTTGTATATTCTATCCCCACTCGTCTGAAGCACATATTATCTCACTGTAGACACATTTCATGATGTCCTCAGATGTTATCCTTACATAGCCGTTGTTTGAAGTTGATGTGAGGATATTTGAGGATGAACGTTTGAGCAACATATACGCAGACACAGTTACAGGCACACCATATTATTGGCAAGAGATTGCAATTCATAAACGGTTAATAATCCTTGTCTGAACTTCATGGTTAAAAACAACAGTTGTTTACTGATAAAATGTCTTTCATGGAAGATATAGTGGCCTTGCTGCATCCATGCAACCACATGAAAATGAATGTACAGACGGGTGAGAAGTTCAAGACAAGGCGTAAAAAATCAGTGTAATAAAATACTGAACTCAGATGATTCCATAAAGAGTAGATGGCCCACAGAACGATTTGTATGACAATGATATGCATCACATGCCTTGGCCTTTTCATTCACCATTGCACAGCTATGGGAGATGATAAACTTTTCCAGCATCATCAAAACATCAAATGAGGGAAGTATCTTTTGGAAGAACAATGATCATCTGTTCAGCAGATATCCAGGATCTTGGAGAGTCCACGCCGAGATGCATTGAAGCTGCTCAGCAATCTTATATCACAATAAAAGAACCAACGTGAGTAATGCACAGACCTTCTACTTTTCCCCCTGCTCGTGGGACAGAACTCTATCAAGGTTATTTATATAGAATATTTCATACAACAGGCGTATAATCAATGTGCTTAAAAACTAAAAATATAGGCATAAATCATGCATAACAAGAAAATTGAAAAAGAAGGATAAAATGTATTACATGTATAGATCATTTAAGATTAATACATTTACAGCAATATTAAAAAAGGAATAAAAAAAAGAAGGTATTATTGTTGTTGTTGTTGTTGTTGTAGGGGGCGTGTCCGTTACACCGTTGCGTCAAAACGTTTCCCTCCAGCCTGTCCTGATGAGGCTTCGGTCTGTATCCATGGGGACGCGACATGGTGCAACGTAATTTCCGGTGTGCCCACAACAGTGGCGGGAGTTTCCAGCATGGCGGTGCAGCCGAAACATAATCTGTCCATGGACAGCGCGGCCGAACACGGCTTTCTGAACTTCTACTTCTCCATGCCGGAGAAACCGGACACGACTTACAGGATATTCGACCGGAACGAGTTCTACACGGTTCACGGGAAAGACGCCATATTCGCGGCGAAGGAAGTTTTCAAGACGAACGGGGTCATCAAACATTTGGGCTCAGGTAACCTAGCTTGTGTAGCCTAGCTAACAACCACACACCCTGTTCTGTTATCCAGCTAATCCGAGTAGTTCACTGGTGCATTCAGTATATGTCGGTATTCTATGTCTATGCTGCACATGTTAATGTCACTTCATGTGTGTCTTCCTCCCAATATTTATCATCACGGCCCCGAGTTTTGGACGTTAACGCGAGCTTGTTGGTCAACAGGGAGTCGTAAGTTGGAGAGTGTGGTCCTCAGCAAGCTGAACTTTGAGGCCTTTGTGAAAGACCTGCTGCTGGTGAGGCAGTACAGGGTGGAGGTGTACAGAAACCACAGCAAGAACAGCAAGGAGCACGACTGGAAGATCGACTACAAGGTAGGCTGGCGACGTCATTAAGTATTCTCAGTGTAGCAGGTTGCAGTATTGTCCCCCTTTTCACCTCATCGGGAGTTATGTGTTCTATGTAGATGATCTATATATGGTGCATGTGTTGCATTTTTTAATATAAGGTTGCACTTGTTCCACTAACTGGGGAAGGGTTGGAAGTCGGCACATCTATGTGTCATGTCATCTGCATCAATTGCGACTCCCTCGTCGTTTTCCGAACTCAGGCCTCTCCGGGAAACCTGACCCAGTTCGAGGAGATTCTGTTCGGTGGTGGAAGTGGAGCGGAAGGCTGCGCAGGAGTGGTCGCCGTGCGGTTCGCTACAGGAGCTGATGGACAGCGCGTGGTCGGGCTGGGCTATGTGGACGCCGCGCAGAGGACGATGGGAGTGTGTGAGTTCCCGGACAACGAGATCTTCTCCAACCTGGAGTCCCTGCTTGTCCAAATCAGCCCCAAAGAGTGCCTGTTAGCTCAGGGTGAAGGCAACACCGACGGCAGTAAACTACGAGAGGTTTGTGAAATTTAATCCTGCTCACAGTAGATGTTTTTTTGTGTGAAATGTATTAGATGGTGTTTTTGTCAGAGACACGGTGCGGTGTGAAGGCACTGTAATCATCGTGCGTCCGTGTCTGCAGGTGGTACAGCGGGGTGGCACGCTGGTGTCTGACAGGAAGAGAGCAGAGTTCAGCAGCAAGGACGTCGTCCAGGATCTCAACAGGCTGCTCAGAGCCAAACGAGGAGAGACGGTGGCCAGCAACACACTCCCAGAGCTCGACAAACAGGTAAACAGAAGACTTCCACTGCACGAGCGGATCATCTCTGTGATGCCGGTAACAAACACAACAAACCCTCCCGTTCACAGGTGGCCATGTCGTGCTTGGCTGCTGTGGTGCGTTTCCTTGAGCTGCTCTCTGACGAGTCCAACTTCAACTCCTTCAGGCTGACCCCTCTGGATCTCGGTCAGTACATGAGGCTGGACAACGCCGCTGTGACTGCTCTGAACCTCTTTCAGGTCAGTGCAAGACTCAAAGGAACTTCTATGTTCTCGGTGCTAAACATACAGTATCATGTGTCAGCTATGTTTGATATTTCCTCCCTGTGACGTGTTCTGCTGCAGGGCTCGCCCGACGACACCAGCGGAGCTCATTCATTGGCCGGCCTGTTGAACAAGTGTCGCACACCTCAGGGTCAGCGGCTTGTCAACCAGTGGATCAAACAGCCACTCATGGACAAAAGCAAGATAGAGGAGAGGTAACAAGATCACTGAGGCTACGTTCACATCACCATGACACAAATCATTTTCACATCCAATGGGAGTTCATAAGTGGTCCTAGATGGGATACATATCTGATAACTTTACAGATACATATTACCTGTAATTCTGAATGTGAGCCGACGAGACGAGGCGAAGCGATCTGAGGAAAATCAATCTAAATTGAACAATGTGGCTTGTGATGTGAACGTAGCCAGAGATCGTGTTGTCTGATCTGCTCGTGACATAAAGGCCATGAGGTCTATTTTGGATAGTTGTTCTCGCAACAGTTGAGTCTTTCTTTGAGCCTATTTCTGGGGAACCACAAATTATTTGCACTGATTTTTGTACAATCCTAGTGAAAGTAGTTCGGAAAACAATAAGACTGTTGGGAAGGTTGTAATGAAATCAGACTGGAACCAGGCAGAACGAGGACACACTTGTGACTGTTTCTGTCTGTGCGTGCAGGCTGGACCTGGTGGAGAGTTTTGTGTGCGACTCCGAGCTGAGGCAAACGTGCCAGGAGGACTTGCTGCGGCGCTTTCCGGATCTTCACCGCCTGGCCAAGAAGTTCCACCGTCACACCGGCAACCTGCAGGATTGTTACCGTGTGTACCAGGCGGTGAGCCAGATCCCTCCGCTCGTCACGGCCGTGGAGAGATACTCAGGTACATGCACACAGACGCATACTGTTGGTGACACTGAGGGGACAGATTATTAGGTACACCTGTCAAGCTTGGTGCTGAAGATGCTCCAATAAGCCTCTCAGCAGCTTGAGGATGCTCAACTGGGTGGGCTGCAGAGGAGGTACAGGCAACTTGGAGGAAATGACCTCTGTATATATAATTCAGGATGTTCAGCCTCTGGGGATCAACAAGGCTGTAGCACCTGTTCCTGCAGGGTCAGACTCTCTTGGTCATCTTTTAAAACAATATGAAGCCAAGCTTTGCTTCATTTCTTCCTTTATCGCCATGACGCCATTGTGTAACTAACAGATATCTTCCTGACTGAAAGGCATCAGGAGGCTTCGCAGGCTTATGACTCGAATGGAACGGACAAATTCAAACCGATTGCCAACCGGAACCGCTTCTTGATTTCCATCCCTGTGTTCCCTGTCTGGCTCGTGAGGCTCGTTATAACATCAGTATCTGAACACCAGTCAAAGGTTGAAGAACAGAGCCTTCTCTGTTGTTTTATTGAATTGTGACAAGAATTTGTGTGAAGGTGGGTGTTGAAGGTAGATCTCTATATGCATTAATATGTCCTATTCTGTGTGTGTGTTGCAGGTAGTTACCAGGTTCTGCTGGAGGCCGTGTTCCTCTCCCCTCTCAGAGACCTGCAGGCCGACTTCGTGAAGTACCAGGAGATGATTGAGACCACGCTGGACATGAACCAGGTCTTTAATTCTGTAGTTCTCTACATTTTTGTAAGAATGCCCCCCCCCCCCCCCTCCACGCTATTTACATGTCTTGCATATTGTGTGTGTGTGTGTTATGTGTAGATTGACCACCATGAGTTCCTGGTCAAGGCCTCATTTGATCCGGTGTTGAGTGAGCTGAGAGAAAAGATGGACGCCCTGGAGAAGAGCATGCAGACGGTGCTGAACAGTGCAGCGAAGGAGCTAGGTGATTTCAGCACACACACACACACACACACACATGCTCACACCGGATTCATGAATGCTGCAGGAAACTCAGAGGTTTGATATGAAACTGGATGCAAAGACCAAACACAAATATAGACACAGCAGCTCAGAGGAGGCTCTTCACCATCACAGCTGTCTGCTGCGGACGAGCAGCGATGTGCCTCCAAAGATCTGATTCTTAAACCTGGTGACGGCCGACGAGTTAGTCAAACTGTGTTATAGTTCAAACTATTAAAAACAGCAGTCGGAAGCAGGTGTAGATTTTGTTGGTAGCTACTGAAATATTGATGAATACCAGCTGAGGCCTGAAGGTCACAGAGGCCGGCTGGATCCCGGTTCGATTCCCTTGACTGGCAGGACAGAAACAGGCAGCTCACCCCCCCCAGCTGCTCCCCGGCTCCGGGGAGTGTCAGCAGAGGAGAGTTTCCCTTCATGAGACTTCACTTTCGCACTCATTGGTTCTGAACGTGTTTGATATATGAGGCAAAGATTCTCGCTACCACAACAGTTTCCTGGAAAGACGTTGGACCGTGCAGTCTGGAGGCTGTTACATGCGGACGTGTCGTGCTGATAAGTTTTCTGAATCAGAGGTTGATGAGATCAAACCAGGCCAAAGATTTTTGATTTACACCAAGCAGCCGTCATGTGAGGAAAATGTTCTTATCATGTGCTGTTTTTTATCACCAGTGTTTTTAATGTCCTTGTTTGACTCCCTGTGTCGTTTCAGGTCTGGACGCTGGTAAGACGGTGAAGCTGGAGTCCAACGCCATGCTGGGCTTCTACCTGCGAGTCACCTGCAAGGAGGAGAAAACCCTGAGGAACAACAAGAAGTTCACCACGCTGGATGTCCAGAAGAACGGAGTGCGCTTCACCAACAGGTCGGTCAGCTCACGGTCTCAGGTCACCACCGCTCTGCTCCCCCTGTGAGCTGCTGGTCCTCATGACGTCTCGCTCTCGTCCGCAGTAAGCTGAGCTCATTGAACGAGGACTACACCAAGAACAGGGAGGAGTATGAGGAGGCCCAGAACGCCATCGTCAAAGAGATAATCAACATCGCCTCAGGTGAGGAACCCCACAGAATCACATGCTGCTCACGCTATACAGCCAGCGTGGAATTGATCTCACAGAAGACATTATGTCATCTGAGCTGCATGGAGGTGATGATCTGGTGATCCAATCACATTGGACCTTTTGAGTCTCATGTCTCTCATTTGATCTCCATTATGACTTTTATGAATTGATTTCGAGCCTGGACGTACTCATTAAAACCCTCCCTGAACCTCCAGGCTACGTGGACCCACTCCAGACACTGAGCGACGTGATCGCGCAGCTGGATGCTGTCGCAAGCTTCGCCGTGGCGTCCGTCTCCGCTCCCGTGCCGTACGTCCGGCCACGTCTGCTGGCCGACGGCTGCAGGCGGATGGAGCTGCAGCAGGCCAGGCATCCCTGCATGGAGACGGACGCAGACACGGCCTTCATACCCAACGACATCACCTTCGTCCAGGGAGAGAAGAGCTTCTACATCATTACGGGTAAAAGGAGTTGAAACTCCCGCGTGGACTTTATCGTGTCAGGAAAGGAGAATTGATATCCTTTCTGTTTGTCTGCAGGACCAAATATGGGTGGCAAGTCCACATTTATTCGGCAGGTGGGCGTGATCGCTCTGATGGCTCAGATCGGCTGCTTTGTGCCGTGTGAGAAGGCGGAGCTTAGCGTGATTGACAGCATCCTGGCCAGGGTGGGAGCGGGGGACAGCCAGGTGAAAGGAGTGTCCACCTTTATGTCCGAGATGCTGGAGACGGCCGCCATCCTGCGGTAGGTTCACACTCAAGCCCGCTCACCAAACACACAAGTGATGAACAAATCCAGCTCAACGTCCACATTGTTTCCGCCAGCTCGGCCACGGAGAACTCGCTGATCATAATCGACGAGCTGGGACGAGGCACGTCGACGTACGACGGCTTCGGTCTGGCCTGGGCCATCAGCGAACATATCGCCTCCAAGATCAGCAGCTTCTGCCTGTTTGCCACTCACTTCCACGAGCTGACGGCGCTGGCTGCTCAGCAACCCACCGTCCACAACCTGCATGTGACGGCGCTGACCTCCCACAACACGCTCACCATGCTGTACAGGATCAAACCAGGTCCGCACCCTCTCTGTTCCTACCTCTGACTCTCTCTACTTCCCCAAAGACTAACCGAGCCCCGTTTTGCCTCTTCAGGCGTGTGTGACCAAAGTTTTGGAATCCACGTCGCCGAGTTGGCTTGCTTCCCGCCATCAGTGGTTGCCATGGCGAAGGAGAAGGCCGAGGAGCTGGAGGAGTTCCAGGAGCCTGCAGGGGAGAAGTCGGAGCAGGAGATGGAGCCTGAGGCCAAGAGACGACGAACAGACAAACAGGTGGGTTCTCCGGTGTCCTGCTGCCGTCACAGCGTAGATACACGATAATGCATAATGAGCTTATGTGCTCTCTGCATAGACGACAGGTGGACTGACTCGAGTTGACTTGATGTTTGCAGCACCCAACCCTAGAACAGACATGAACTTTGTTTTCTTTTCTCCATCAGGTCGGGGAAAACTTGATCCAGGACTTCCTTGAGAAGGTGAAGGCCCTTCCTTCTGCCACTATGACTGACGAAGAGGTGAAGGCGGAGCTGAGGAGAATGAAGGCGGAGCTGGTCGCCCAAAAAAACACGTACATCTCCGACATCCTGGCGCGCTGTGGTCCTGGAAAAACAGCTTGACTTTGTTTTTTTATAAATCCACACTGACCAGCTAAAAGGTCAGCAGACGTCGACTGTTAGCAGCCACACAAGAGCACTTGTATAGTTTTTCAATAAAGGATTGTTCCAGAACACGGTGAGTGTTTCTTCATATGGAGTGACGTGTACACGTGACACCATGTTGTGCGTCATCAAATGCAGATTTCCATGAACATGAAGTTTGATGGAAAACAGGCTTGTTTAGAAGAAGTCATGTTGATCATCTTCCTGGTTTTCTGCACCCCGACAACCGACAACGATCACACGGCTTGTGTGCCGATGATTCATGTGCCGATGCTATCTCTTTATCTCAAGGAAACTTTCATAACACCGTGAAAGAATCAGGTGGCTGTTTTAGTGTGTGTCGATAAGTAATTAGGTGAATCTGATTTGGGCAAAGTGTTATCCATCGTTTGCTATGCTCCTGAAGTGTTGCAGATGAATTGAATCGGTAGCTCCGGCCTGCCTCTCTACTGTTCACTGACCTTTTATGTCAAAAAATCTTGTAAACTGGACGTAACTGCAACGACATCATCCACTGATTTCTGGATCGCAAGACACTCGTTTGTGGTCTGATTAGCAAATGAGCACCGAGAGATGAGGGTCAACAAGACTGAACGGTCAAAACTAACACTAATCAGTTCAATTAAGTGGTTGTTATACGAGAAGCAGCTGACACCAGCAACTAGTCCCACACTAATATCAACTCCTCTTATGTTCACTGAAAGGTTTCAATCTGTTTAATGATGCCATGATGACAGTCCCCTCAGGCTCTGGTAACCTTTGTGGAGAACTGCTAACAAATACTTTAATATCTACAGGACGGCTTTAAGGTCAGACGGATGATAAATGACAAGTCATCTGATGCTTTAATGGTCCAACAGATATCGAGCCCTGTAGAGATAATTGATGTTCTGCAATAGTTATCACAAGTTGCTTTCCTTCTTGCACATTGTGACTCCAGCACAGGCAACACAACTGGGCCGGTTTGGAGGTTCACTCCCTTGTGATCAGCTGGTTCACCAAGTCTCCAAACCGCCTGTGAAAACACTTACACCGGGGACATCTTCTGGTAGTTTGGCTGAATTGTGAACTGCGTCAACAGCGCGGGAATTTAAGACAGACACCTCTGATCTAATAAAGTTTTATTTTCTTAGAAATGGCCAGTTTCCTGTTTTCTTTTTTTGTCTTTCTAAGAAAGTATACCCCTTTTTGAATTCCAACTAGCATCTACAGAATGGTTATTGAATACTTCACAATATATTAAGTCTAGATGTTATGGTACATGCATACGATTCAGGCTGCATGAGGAGCCACAGTCACCACGATACACAGGGAAGAAAGGGGGAGGAGGGGGTGGGGGGGACAGGGGGGGGCGGAAGACTGCAGCTTGACTCTTCAGTTCCAGTTCAAAGGAGCTCTGACGCCTCCTGTTGAAACCCTCTCCACAAAACACTGAATCAAATTATACATACACTCCTGACACGCACGCAACTTGCACGGTACACAACACACACATACACACCTTTATACAATTGTGGAGTCCCTCCACCTGCCAATTAAGCTTTTATACCGGAGAGGGTTTTTAGTGTTTAAACGAGATTCTCTTTCACAGAAAGAACTTCACCACTGGGACGTTTGAGTGTCTGCAGTTTGCCTGGGTGCCGGGGTGAGAGGAGGGACGCTAACGAAAAGAAATAATAATAATAATTATAATAATATATAATAAAATAAAAGACATTCAAATACAGTCAGCTTTTTGCTTGAAAATACAAAACTACATGAGAAAGCATTGAAATAAAATCCATTGATCAGAACATAGTTTTTAAAAAAGCCGAAGTGCTCCATCACACACACAATCTTGCTCTTTATCCACACACAACAAAGCAACATCCGCCCATCCGTTGCCTTGTTACAACTGCCTGGGCAGCCAATGGGGGGTGGCTGCTGCGAGGAAGCAGGAAGTCTCTTTGACAGCAGCTCGTGAAGAAGAAGAAGAAGAAGGCCGAGAGCTGAGAATTAACACCGGTTGGATCTTCACCCGCTGTCGGAGCGAGTGCAGGCCGCCAAAGACGGCCTCTCTTCTTAGCCCTTCTCTTCGTCTACAGACTGCGATAAGAAATACTCAGGTGAGGAATCTCTTGTGGCGTTCTGTCAGTCTACCCTCTGCTCCACTGCTCCCTCTAGTGGAGTCCGCCTGCACTGCAGTCTGACTGCAGCCGGCAGGAAGCTGCTTCCTCTGCAGCCTCTTACACCTCCATCCCGTCTGAGAGCGCCGCAATCACAGAGTCTCTCCGGGTCCGTATGGCTGCAAATGCAAATATGTATATGTAACTGTGTGTATGTGTGTGTCTGTGTGCATGTGTGTGTGTGTGTGTATGGCTGTGTGCAATGTGATGTGTTTGTATTCTTAGAGAATGTAACTTGACTGGATGATTTCAGTTATGCTGCAGCGTGTTGGACTCGATGGGCGGCGCTGAGTCATAAAGAGTGTCTGTGTCGTGTGTGGGCTCTCCAGCCAGCGTGCACGGGTTGGACAACGTTCCCGCTCCACAGTCACAGAAAAACCTGGAGGACACAGGTCGGGAATTAGAAACTGTCTCCAAAGTGTGCGAGAATCAAACGGTAAAAAACAGCATTTGTGCCACCTTCAGTTCGATTTAAGCTTTCATTGTTTTGATTAATGTCGACATCAGTCGACTCATTTCTTTGTTTTTGAGATTACTGAATGCGTCAAGCACTTTTAAGCCCCAGCCTGGCGTCTTCATATGTCTGACCAAAAGCCTTAAATCAGCTGATGAGTTTATAACCTCGCTGGTTCTGATAATGTTTGCAAAATGCATCAGTACAAACCACGGGACAACTTTCATGCCGCTTATTGGTCAGACGTGTCTCGGTTGAACAAGGATGAAAAGACAGGAAGGTGGTCTTTGTGTTCTGGACATGTTCCTGTTTAGGTCCGGACCAGAGTTCGATTCCCGTGTTCACACCTGCTCAAACGGATCGCACTAACCACCCATCAGTTACTATCACATGGGACATTTGAGAAGCTCAAACTAAGCTGACTTAGAAGTTACAACCTTTAAAACATTAAGGCCTCATAATGAAAGGAAGAAGAGTCTCACCGATCGTGCCGTATAAACTCTACATCGTGTCCTTGGTGGCATTTCTTAATGCAGTTAACGCAGATGGCATTCCTATCTGTTGTGTTACAGGTGTGACACCTGCGGAGACAAAACGACAAGACAGATGGTTAAACATGAGGCGATCCCGTAGTGCAGCAGCAGTTAACCCACTTCTTTAATGAACTGCTGAGTCTGAGTACCTGTAGAAGTCGTGCATGGGGTAACTGGTGTAGCTGGAGATCTTGTAGAGACACTGTCCTCTGCTCACAGCCTTCTCAATGGCATCCTGGTTATTCAGGATCTTATTATCTGACAGAGGGAACACCATGATTAGACTGCAGACTAAGCAGAGCGGGCTGAGCTTTAGCTAAGCAGGTAGCTACCTTTCATGGTGACGTTGACCCCCGAGGCCAGAAACAGGCCCCCAAAGCGATTGTTGAAGATCTGGTTGCCCTCCAGGGTGGCGGTGGCGTGATTAGTGATTTCAATACCTGGAGAGGAAGAAGAAGAAAAGTCTGCCATCAGCTCTGCATTAAAGAAGTTTAATCTGAGACTCGGAGAACAAATCGTACCTGCAGCAAAGCCGTCAAAAATGCGGTTCTTGCGGAGTATCGGATGACTGTTGGTACTGATCAGCACACCGGCCTGAGCGTTCCTGAAGATGTCGTTCTCTTCCAGCAGACCTGTAGAAGACAGATTACAGATACATAAACCATGTAGCTGCTGGAAAGATGTGGCTACACCCTCAGGTATATTTATAAAACTAATAACGGTCAGTTCAGTCGTACTGTACGCGATTGACAAACGCATGGAAGAAGAACCCGGCGCCATGTTTGTTACCTCTGCCTCCGTTGAAGATGCAGATGCCTCCATCTCTGCCGTCATGGATCTTATTTCGTCTCAGAGTGGGGTTGCTGTCCGTTTTGATCCACACTCCCGCCATGGCGTTATCGAAGATCTCATTGTCCTCGATGAAGCCGAGACCTGTGACATGAACCACCAGGATCAGACGTTAGTGTCCAAACAGCAAAGAACACATCACGTTCAATAAAAGTAGAATGCACACCTGAGTTGTAGACTAAAATCCCTCCATTCTGGCCTCCCCATATCTTGTTGCGCCTGATCTTCGGGTTGCTCCCCGTCCTGGTAGGATTGAACAACGGGAACTTTTATGAGTCAACGTTATTAACACCTTGTCGGGAAATGAGCCTGACCGAACACACAACTGACCGTATCTGCACACCAGAGTACATGTGATTGTAGATGTCATTGTCCTCCAGCACGCCGTGCCCGTTGTCGTAGAAATAAACTCCAACCTTACAACACACACATGATGGACACAACATTAGATGGGCACAAGATAACACAACTTTGAATTACAGAAAAGAAAAAGAAATTTAGGTGAATGGTACATCTATTGGCACCTATGTCCCAAGGCAGGGCCCAACTATTAAACACACCATGATTTAATTTGTCGGATTATTAATTGTTGCCCACTGCACTACAATCACAGCAGTCAACGGGACGCCCTCCGCTCTGGCAGCGTGATTCATACACAATGCAACAGACCAAGAATGATCCCATCATGGCGGGCCCGTTAACGCCAGCGTTTCCCAATAATGCATCTTAGTTGGCCCAGCATCAAGAGTCATAACGAAACAAACATTCATACATTTTCATAATAACACAGAAGATCTCTTTTTACAGCAAGTACGGAGCCAGGGGAGTGTGTATAAGTGAATCGGCCTGACAGGCAGTCATCTGCACTGGATTAACCCATAATAACCCACGATGACACAAACCCTTTAAATGTTCCGGAAATGTCCTTATACAGCTTCATTCTTGACTTTAACTCATGAGCTCCCGAAGTGATGACTGAACATCTCGGTGCAGTCATGACACTTGTCACCATTATGTACCCATGACATCAGTTCCCAAATGTTGGTGTGCCTGGTCGGCAAATATAACAGAACGAACTGTTTGAGGATTTGTTGTTAAACCTGTTAAATGTCACGCTGATATATATTCGAATGAGGAATAAATTGACCAGAAGCTCCCAATGTGACATCACAGATCTTTGACAATAAGGGTCAGACATGTGTTCTGTTTTATACCCTCTTAAAATGGGTCCGGATTCTGATGGATTAACTCGTGGACCATCTCCCCTCACTCACTGATTGATTATCTACTGACATTCACTCTGTAATCCGCCAATAAAACCCAAAGAAAAACAATCGTGTCTGCTGTGCAGACAATCAGTTCTCTGGCTGTTAGAAGACGAGACTTTGGATGTTTCACGAGCGCAGCGCGTTCATTCGTTCGTTTAGCCACTTCTGGAAATGTCAAACTCCAAGTCTTTTAAAAAAACAAACGAGCAGCCTCCCGTGGAAAATCCTCCTAATATGCTTGATCTGTCCATGGTACAGGCTGACGACAGTCTGGTATCTGATGAGTACATTATGTCAGTGTTGCCCTCCAATGCTGATATTTGATCGATTTGCTCCGACACAATCCGTTTAAACGCGTCAGCCCATAACTGCATTCCTCAAGAAGGGAAGAAATGGATCCAGATATTAAGTCCTTCGATTTGTTTGAACTAAACACAGTTTTAACTCAACTGTAAGCTCACAATGGAACCCGGCTCTCACACACGTGTGACTTGCATCGTGCATCTTTAATAATATCTAAGGTTTCATGTGGGAAGCATGCTGTTTCCGGTGAGTTTCTTTTTTACCTGTTTGCCACTGTGAATGCGGTTCTTGCGGAGGACAGGCGTGCTGCCTGTGGTCACCCAGACTCCAGCCAACGTGTTGCTGTAAACCTCGTTCTCCTCGATCACACCCTGGCCCTTTTCATGCTGAAACACAAAGCACCATCAGCTGTCAGAGAGCTTCCGATAGAGGACAGAGTTCCTTGTAAATAAACAACATTATGGACGTTTCACTATCTGCAGGGGAAGTGAAGAGTACTTACCACATAGATGCCACCGTGTTGTCCATCGTGGATCTTGTTGTGTCGTACGATGGGGCAGCTGTTGGTTCGGATCTGGATCCCCGCCAAGGCGTTACCATAGATGTCATTACTCTCTATCAAACCCCGCCCATCTCCGAATATGTACACTCCTCCTTGGTTACCATTGAATATAGCGTTTCCCCTGGATGTACAAAAAAAACAAAGTTTTTGATTCAGTTAATTTCCTTCTCTTGTGACAGAGATGCCGTCTTCATTGAACTTGTGGTTCACGACGAACACCTTCCTCTGTGACGTGTGTGTTCTCACCGTATCGTTGGGTCACTGTTTGATGTGATCCAGACACCAGCAAAGTTATTGGCATAGATTTTGTTCTCTATAAACTGCCCCCGTCCTTTCTCGTGGACATAGATGCCTCCCGTCTGGCCGTGATGGATCTCACAGCGCACCACTGTGGGGTTGGCATACGCCTTCACCTCAAAACCTGCTATACGGTTCCTATGGATATTACAATTCTCAAAGTAACCCTGAAAGACAGAGAGGGAGGACGCGTTAGCTGGATCATTACAAGTGTAAGTATTAAACTGTGAAACATAAAGTGTTTGTTTCGTTACCATGCCGTGATCGAAAGTGAAGACTCCGACATCTCGTCCGTGGTGGATGTGGTTACGTCTAATGATGGGATTACCGTGGTTTTTCACCCAAATTCCCGCTAGCGCATTGTTGCTGATTTCATTGTCTTCGTAGATGCCCTGGAACCAAACAACCAGACTTGGGGTGAGAAGCGTGTTAACATACGTGGGTGCGTCTGCTTGTCTGTGTTCCCACCTGTGCGTGGTCTGTGATGTACAGTCCTACGTTCTCACAGTCACTGATGTTGCAGTGTTTGATGGTTGGGCACGCTCCCTGTCCGCTCACACACACAGCGGAACCCACTGAACACAGGACAAAAACAGGAGAGACGTTACAGCAGGGCTGCAAGAAACGAGTGTTTACATCATCAATTCTGGAGGCCGAACGTCATAATGAGGTTGGCGGCCAATCTACAGTAAAAGTTAAGGTATTTCAGAACTTATACTTCATGTGCAAAGAACATCTGTTCATACAAGCAAAAACGATCAATATACAACATTGCTTTTAAACTTGATCAAACTGGTTATATAACAGCAATATTGGAGACAACACAGTAAATCATGGAAGAGCGAGATGCTACAAAGGATCCCAGCTGGATGTCAACCAGAGGCATGGTGGCTTGATGATTATCAACCGTGTCAGTGAATTAATTCTTTTGATTATTGATTCCACGGGGGCAATATATGTTTACAGTAGTCTAATTTGGTCACCCCTTCCATCACGGTGCATACACAAGCATGTTCATTTATAAAGGAGGTCAAATTAGTGGCCAGCGCACGACGTGGATAGAATTTGGACTGGACTCGTCATGAATCCACCAGTAGACTGAATACATAAATATTCACATACAAGACAAGTGTGTGACAGGACATAAAGCCGCCACCATGCTCAAAACCCAGATGATACATGTATCCTTCAGTTAGGATGATTTAGCAACAAGGTCTTTGGGACTGTGCAGGTGTCTGTGTTGTTGTAACCAGCCCCTGTACCAAGCCTTACCTGTGCACGTGGAGCGGATGATGCAGTGGTCGATGTTGGGGCTGCAGTTGACGGTGATCTCCAGACAGTGGTGGGCGTTGTGGTGCTGTGCCGACTTATCATCAGGATTAAACTGTGGAGAGAAGTGCAGCAGAGGTCAGACGGAGGCTGCGCTTACTGACAAGCACATCAGACTTCCATCCACCCACCACATCCACGCTGACTCTCCCTGCTGGGAGGCTTTGCAACTAATAATACTCTGCTGATAACAGGATGTAATAATTAAGGAAAAGCGATATCTTACACAAGATAAGAAAATGAAATCAACATGAAGCCAACTGAAGAAGAAATCTTTTCCTCATTCTTAAAAAGAAAATGACTCATGACTTACAAACGGTTGCAGCTGCTTTAACACTTTATACAACACAACAAGTGTGGGTGTTTGGTGGCTTGTAGGCAGGAATTGACAGTGTCACCTTTCATGCATCAACCAAACCTTAATCTTTGTGTCTAACTGGCAGTGTATTGCTGTATTCAGATAAACTGACCCTGCCTGAGCTCGTATTAAAACCTCCTTGTTAGCAATTTGATCTCAGCTTATTATCGTATAATCCGCTAGTCAATCAGACAGTTACATCAGTTCCTAAAGACAACCATGATGCTCAGAGGCTTGTCATTTATTTTTAGCTTCACCGAAACTGACAGACCACTTGGTTAGCTAACCACACGTGTTATCATTACATCATTACTCACTTGTCATGCTTTCTTACTGGCAGCATGAGCTGTTTTTGTCACACAGAGACCCAGAAGTCTCCATTAGAGGAAAAAAATATAATTTTATCCTCAGCTATGAATAAATGATACATTGGAGGCTGGCCTGGACTTTCCTGCTTTGAAATCATGGCTTAACAGTGGAGCCCTGTGATGGCCTAGAAAAAAGGAATACTTAATATTCAGCTACTTCTTCAAGGTCTGTACTCACCTTGATGGTCATGTATCCTACATACGCATCCTCCGAGCCCTCCATGAAGACAAACGTGGAGTCTCTCGTATTCTCTATCACCACCTTATCGGCAACTTTACCGGGAGCTGGGGAGAGAGAGAGAGGAGAATACTCAGTAACACTCTTCATGCACATGGACACAAACCCTGCTACCATTTTAATGATTGCATGTGCTTACCTGCACCAATCATGGTGATGGGAGACTCTATATAAATCCACTCGTCTGTATAGATGCCAGAGTGGACGAAGATTAGACCGTCAAAGTGGGCCTCTTGCACCCCACCCAACGCGTCTTCAATGGTGTCATAATACTGCAAGAGGAAAGCACAAACACAATTCATCTCAGAGCAATTTAGAAAGGCACATTAGCAGTGCAAATTACAGTACTATAATCAATGAAGTGAATCCTGGAAGATGTTGCTCTTTAGCAATGAATCCTTGACTTACCAGCATGTTCTCCCTGCCTTTGTATCTGCCGGGGTTACTGTAGAAATGCTCAGCAAAGCCTGGTTTTACATGGGCACCTTTGTACTGCAAAACAAAAAATACCAGGGGCAACGTACATTGCTGTTAGTTACATCTACCATTTATATGGTTATCACACTGCATGCATATCTAACTAACATTCTCCAGCAACTAAAAGTGTTTAAACATAACTATGCTATAGAGGACAGCACAGACTGAGGGAAGATGCTACTCAATAGGGCATACGTATGTAAACACATGACACATAGCTGTACATGTTTCTCATATACTGGACAGAAAATGTACATTATTTCAATCACACTGTGGCAGACCACAATGAAGCAGCAGCAGTGTAACACGATTGCATTAGTAGCTTTAATTATCATTATTCAGTGTTGCAACCAAACGAAAACAGTGGAGTGCGAGCACATCTCAATCTCAATTCAGAGGACATGTGGAAGACGATACCAATGAGATGTTCTGTCTATTGTTTTTACAAGATGAGTGAGGAAGACTTTCATGCAGCGTTTGCCTACATTAAATTAACTGCAAAAAGATCTCCTAGTCATCCGAGATGAGAATTATTAGATAAGTTATTTTATCTTTATCTTTTTGGAGGCATGTCAAGCTAGCCATGATAGATAAACATACTTAAGGTTGTTTACAAGATAAGAGACAAAGAGGAACAAGAGTGGTGCTTTTGTTTTGAAGACAGTATTACAAAACGATTACGCCTCCAGCGGGTGAGAAATACTTTCAGCTGTGTACTTAATGGCCACTTTCCCCTGCGTGAACTGCATGGTGTTATACTTTTAATATACAGAGAAAATGTGACAAGAAAAGCACAAGCCAAGGCTAGACAAAAGCAACTTCTTCCAAAGCAAAAAGACAATACACCCACAAAACAAGAGGATAGACTTACCAGCTGTTGAAAGCTCTCCTTCCAGGGGTTTGGGTGTTCATGCTCCTCTGGGCTGACCTGGTAGAACCTGCCTGGCTCAGGGTGCATCATGGGACGCGTGTACTCAAACACCTCCATGTACAGACGCTTCCTAATAATATACCATATGCAAAAAAAGATGTCAGTTGTCTGCATATTAGTGACGGTGATATTCCAAGCAGGGTCAAAGGCATCTCCAGCTCCTCAACGGCACTGACCATAGAATGGGGTCGTTGGCTAGCTGGCTGAATCTCTTGCAGACACAAGCTGCCTGGCAGAGGTCCTGCTCCAGTAAGTAGGAGAAAATCTTCAAAACAACCTCATCTGGAAGTTTCTGCTGCAGATATTGCTCTGCTGGGGCTGCTAAAGACACACAGACACACACAATGTAAGAAATGAAGAATCCCTTCCCTGCCAGTACATTAAATGATGGAGTCAAGCAATGCAGTGGATTGCAATAAATAAAGGTTTACCCACACACACAGACAGCGAAAAAATCAATAAAAGTAGAAATCACTTTCTCTGCCCCAGTTGCATAGATTTAACACACACCTGGCAGGTCGTGGCTCTTACCGGACACTCGTGCCCGCTTGGCTCGATGGCCAAAGGCCTCTGTTGACGAGGTGGAAGCTCCCTGTAGAAGAAGGCAAGTTGGATATTAACTTCACGCCATGAATCAAGCACTAAGTCAACTACTGTGTTGTCAAAAAATCTGTGTTCCTTCAGATGAGGACACAATCAGCAAATCTCTTTCATTCGTGTATACAATGAAGTCTTCAGACACTCACACTGCAGTAAAATAATAGCACTCAAATGCTTCAGTCTAACCTCCATTGGGCCCTTGCTGGGGCAGGCAGAGGCGGTGGCAGAGGCAGCAGCAGTTCTCTTGGGAAGAAGGGTCTTGCGTCGAAGCTGGTAAGGACTGTTCTGAGCTCCTGGACCGGACTCCTCAATAGCCATCTCAGCTGCAGCAGCTGCAGGAGCCTCCTCATCTGGACAGAAGGGCAAATAGATTTCATTTGTGTACTCCACTTCAGTGCACAGAAACTTCCATGACAAAATGAAAAAAAAAGGAACTGCACCCCTAAATTTTCTGCAGTAAAAATGTATAATTTCTGGGCATTGTAAGACACAATGATGTGCATTAAGCTCTCATGCTGTATGCACACTGCGCAGGCTAACTACGGGGTAATGTTAGTGAGGCAGACAAAGGTTAGTGATTGATAATGGCAGATGCACCTCTGCAGCCACATTACTAGTCTGTCATGTCGAGTCATTCCCAGCTGATATTAGACAGTGAGCATGTCTAAATCCAATATTAACTAAATCATTATGGTGCTGTCAAATTAAGGGCCGCAGATGAAGTCGATAACGGCTAACAGCTAAAACTGAAGTGCGTAGCTGGCAAATCCGCGGTGTAAACAAATCGAGCTACGGCTAGCAGGCACCTTAGAACAAGGAAGGGGATATGGTTCAATCTACGGGCTATGTTAGCTTTAAAATGCATTACTACAACACACAAAATGGACACGGTGAATTCACCTAAATCATCCGTCGCAGCTGATCCGTGTGGCCTTTTGAAGCTGGGGCAGCTAGCTAACATTCCCCCATTCACTGCTAATGTTTTTGTTAACGTTACACCCCAAAAATGGCAGTCCTAAGACACCGCAGATTTACACCATAGGAATCGGTAGTGACAGCTGGGAATGCAATGGCCGGGCAGACACGAAGACTATGGTTAGAGTCATAGCTTTGCCTCCACCTGAGGTTATCACAATATCAGCTATTAATGTTGACCGTCTGGCTACATACGCATTACGTTAAGCAAAGACAACCCCCAACCTCCACCTAAACTAGTAGCTAGCTAGCGGCGTAAGCTAGCCCCAATCACTCAAGCCAAACAAAGCGCGGCCTGGCCTAAGCCACAGAGCGAGAAGCCTCGGTTTTTCCTACTGAACACACCGTCTCTAAGCGTGAAAAACAGATCAGCAGGGAAGACGAGGGCTATGTGAAGGCTACTGTCGCTTGGCAACCCACGTCCTCAATCATTAGCTGACCATGTCCTAGCTTACCTCTATCCCCGTTGTTCCGTTCGGGCTGCACCGGGCGCGGCCTCGACACTCGCCTGGGTCTCCTGTTGGTGGCTCTGACGGAGTTCATCTGGGGAGTTGGTTGGTGAAAAATAGACTGCTATCCTCAACCAGCCGTTTCTAATTTTAGCCCTCGACCCACACTACCACCCGAGCAGCCTTTTCACGGATACACCTAAACAATTGCGACTAAGAACCCGCTGGTATTTGGGGTGTAATCGCTTTTTTTCTCCGTGGTGTTACAGCTCTCCCCGTATAGCCGCTCGGTGCCAGCTCCGTCTCCGTCTGTAGCAGGAGGAGCCATTAACCCACACGGGAAACAATCGCGAGAAAAAAACAAGAGCCGAGTGTCTGTTCAACCAATTAAATTGGTCGTCTTATACTCTCCGGTTGCAGCGGCCAATCAGGAGCTTCGTGTCAGCCGACTTGACCAACCTTTCTGTTGGGGTTCGGAATCGGTCAAGCGGCGATTAGATAAACTCATTCAGACGCAAATGGCCTCCTCAATCAAAACAATATATTCTTTATTTAATGAATTACGGGATGACCTACTTCATATTTCACACAGGTACATTTATGAATAAAGGCTAGGTCTCCATCAGGGTGCAATGTGTGACAATGTGCCACTGGAATATACATTTATTTTAAAACTGACCTGTCTATTTTCGTCTCTCTATCATATGTTAGAAGTTCACAATCAATTAACTGCTGGCAAGAGTTGACACTGCCTTATTGTATTAAACTATATGTGATCATACTGGACATAGATTGTTTTTTTTTCTGGGAGTAGCAATGATTGTTAAACACTTCAAAATACAAATGTGATCAGAAAATACATTATACCTGAACATACAAATATACATCTTCAATTTAATAACAAACAGCTCTTTATAAATTCGCATTGACAGCATATTTGATGAATCAATTATTTATTCTGCTTAAAGACACAATGAAGCAATGTCATTTCTTGAGAAATGTATGGCTATCTTTTCTTCATATTAGATTTTATGTTATTCATAAAATGTTAGTCCTTTTTTGCGAGAAACTCCAGTCTTAGGGATTATCCTGTTTTCATTTGAGATAACGAAGAAAATTGATAAGAAAAGAGGTTAAGATGGAGGGATTACATTAGCATGGGACAAGAGGAAGGAAAGGGTGCAGGAAAGGAAGGAACAAAGGGAGTATGTTATTTTGAACTAACATCTTGATGAGTCTTTGAAAAAAACCCTCCAAACATGCATAAGAGCAAATACAAATACTTAACGTAGGCTTGTTTCTGATATTGTTTTGCTACAGAAAGTATATATTATTGTTTTAAGTTAAAGGCCACAATAAAACAATTTCATTGGTTGCTATATGTATGACATTAGTCTTCTTATCTATTGTTTTTCATGTATATATTAATATATATTTAAATTTAAATGAGTACTTAATCCTTCATTACTCTAATAACACACCCATTTACTTAATTGCCATTCTATTCAACTTAATGAACTGCTTCAATAATGATTCAATTTAGTTTTAGGTTCCTATTAACATACATAAAAGCAAGGTCGATACAATTCTGTGTCCTTTTAACAGAACCAAAAATATTATTTTCACAGACCCATTTCAAGTCCACTTTGAGTCACAAAATAGAGCCAGATTTTGGGCGGAGTGTCCCTTTAAATAGCAGAGTTAAGTCAATTAGTATCGTTTTAATGTGTTTTGACCACTAGAGGGCGTTGTTTAACTGCTAGTATGAGATCAGAGCAGTTTAGGACGCAGCCCTGCAGAGACTTGACACACTGTTACTCTGTTCCTTTTTATTATTCCTTTTCTTGTCACATTATGTTCTATGTTCTGGAAATGATTTGTGTGTGGGAGCTCTTACCACACCATCAATATACTACTCAATAAGGATTTAAAAAATGAGTAGAGCTATAGATCTAGCATCATTTTCTGGAAGCTCCTTCATTAAAATGCAACGATTTCCTGTACAAGCAGAAGCTTGAATCATGGTGTAATGAATACTTTGACCTTTGCAGTTTTCTTTAGCCAATTTAGCGGAATCATCTTCAGTCATTCCCTGCAGAACCGAAGCTGCATCATTCTAAACTGATATCAACATGACCTGTCTCTTATTCCTTTTTGGAGAGACACTTTTACATTTGATCTTGTATGTCAGCCTTGCTGTGTTCTGTTTCTATATCCTGCGTGACAATAGTTCTGTTTTTATTGAGTCATGAAAGGCTGTGAGGAAACGCTAAAAATAATTTCATTCCCACAGAAAACCTGTTTTACTGTTATTTGCTGAGTAAAAACTAAAACGCCTTAATGACTCATACTGTAGATAGACAAGGTGTTTGTATTAAACCCTCACACTCATCTCCTTTAAAGAAATCAGTTTATCTGTCCATTTACAGCAGGGAAGGCAAAGATTTTAATAAATTCTGCCCCAGTAGCATCATCTGGTGGCTAATGCTTGCAAATGCAACCACACGTTCGTTTTGGCACGTTAACAGGCAGCACATACATATCAATGAGGTTGGACTTGCATTCCTTCTCGCAGCTGCAGCCTTGAAAAACTGTGTTGCTTCTGAGTGTGTGTGTGTGTGTGTGTGTGGATCACTATCTAGCCGCCGTATCAATCCTCCTCCAAGCAGAATAAGCAGCTGTGTCGTGTCTCCTCCTACGCCACCGTGGAACACAGAGCAGAGGTCTGTAGGGTGACATTGTCCTTGAATGCATTCGGATGCTCTGAAGGAAATGCATTTCAGGATAAAGACAGCTCAATTCATTATGTGTGTGTGTGTGAGAGAGAGTTATTCCTTTTGTTAGGACTCCCTGTACGCTCACATTCACCGTAGAAAATCTACTCAAGCACATAGGGTACAATAACACCCTTACAAATGACATGACAACTCATCCCTACGATTTATTTTGTACTAAGTTGTCACTTATTCATACATCACAGTACATTACAAAGAGAATTACACACATCCCTATTAAAACCAGAGGAACTGACAGGTAGAGGTGTGATGGAGGTAAGAGGAGCTACAGCAGGCAGAGGGTATGAGGAGATTATTAATGAGAGGGTCCCGGCGGTGTGCTGCTTAATGAATCTCATTCAAAGTGAATGTTGATTTCGGGATGTGTATCAGCTGACATCCCCGGTGTCAACTCTCTGTACTCCACCATTATCCTGGAACACCAGATGGAAGTCATTTGTTAAACTACACAATGACGGTATAATCAGTTCGCTTCTCCTTCGTCTTCTTCTAATCTTCCCTCTCTTTTACTTAATCTACATTGTTATGATGCAGTGAACTCCTCCCGCCTGGCACGCCGGTTGAATTAAATTAAAGTTGTAGTTACTTGGATTGTCTCCGTACATGCGGCACTACTCCACGCACGGGTCTCTGAAGGCACCTCGGCCGTGTGTTGCTGTGAGGTGAAAGGTCAGAATACTCCCACGTGAATAAACTGGTTGAAGATGTTGCTGGGGGTGGCAGGGCTCAGGAGGTAGAGAGCGGCAACCGAAAGTGGGCCTAGCGCAGAAAAATCGCCAGTTTGAGCCCCCTGGACTGCCCTTACTTCTGTGGACTTCTGTGAAGAAACGAACAATATGAATGTCTCTGTGGATTTGTGAAGGACAATCAGCTCTCATGTTTTCCATCTTGACTCAACGTGCTGGCCAGCGAGTACAGCATCACAGGACTGCTCTTCGGAGAGGTCCACGCCGGCTGCTGACAGGAAGAACTCTCCGTCCGGTAGATCTGCGCCCGGGTTTTAAACAGGCCAAAACGAGCCGTCAGGAGAAAGAAATCCCGCCTGAAGGTGCGCGTGAAGAAGGCGTAGAGGAAGGGGTTGGAGCACGAGTTGATCGGGTAGAAGAGCACCAGCAGCAGCTTGGCATCGGAGACCGTGATGACGGGGAGCTTGAGAGCCGCCGAGATGGCGAAGAAGGAGATGGGAGCCATGCAGATGAAGTCGGTGAAGATGAGCACCGCCATGCGTTTGGCCACGCGGGTGTCCGCGTGCGCCGGAGCTGATGAGGGGTTGCGGACGGTCAGGTAGATGCTGAGGTAACAGCCGCATACACAGATGAAGGCCAGGATGTTGAGGAGGAGTAAAGACACCACGTAGACCTGCGACCCCAGGACCTCCACGTCCATGGGCAGGCAGATGCTCACCTACGACACAACATATAACATATAAAACAGGGTCTGGGTAATTTCTATAGAGGTTATACACTGTTCTCCGTCATCCATGACATCACCCACCTTCCCGTAGCTGCTGACCCCGACTGTTGGAAGCAAAGCGACCAGCGAGGAGAAGATCCAGCCTGCCGTCATGACAGTACAGGCGTGTCTCAGACGGAGTTTACGGTCGAGCCGTAGTGCATGCGTGATGGTATGCCAGCGCTCCAGTGTGATTGCAGTTAACGTGAACACCGAGAGCTCACTGGCAAACACCTGCAGGTGACACACCGAAACAATCATGAACCCGCAGTCATTGGTCACACGCGCGATGAACTCCACGCGTACGCACCGTGAAGAAGCCGGCGGCCCTGCAGCCCAGTCCCAGCTGCCAGTCGATGGCGTAGTTGTAGTACTGGCCACGCGTCACCATGTCGACTGTCGCTATGACGATCAGGTAGATGCCCATGCAGAGGTCGGCGAATGCCAAGTGGCACATGAGGAAACGGGGAACAGTCAGTTTGGAGCGGCTGCCTGGCGACACAAGTGAAGTAACAATAAGAGAGAAAAGAATTCATAGATTGGATGGAAGCTGCACTCAGAATTTGTGCTCAGAGAGATTTGCCTGCTTCGTACCTAACAAGACGAGGAGTACGGCTACGTTCCCGAGCAGAGTGAGGACGGAGATGATCCAGATGAGGACCCGTAGAGGGACGGCGGCCATGATGTCCTCACAGGGGTTGAAGGCGTCCGGGGTTGGGCTGCAGTCGATGGTCCGGTTGTTGCAGTGGTCTCTGCGGAAGTAAGGGTCGTCCAGTTCGCGGCACAAGGAGGCCCACATCGAACTAAACGACACACACGAGATACACGAATAAAATCATTTCCCATCACGACAAACTATTAGTAACGTGTGGCTTCATTGTCCACCTGTTCCTGTTCCTGTTCCTGCGCAGGTTTTTGAAGGCACAGCAGAGCGACGGGTAGGTGAGGGCGGCCTGGCTGAGATCGGTGAAACGTTCCGGAGGGGGAAGTTCTTTCAGATGAACGGTGGACTCTGCGATCAACGTCTGGAGTCCACCGAGGATGGAGTCCGGCAGGGAGCTGAGGGCCGTGTGGGAAATATCCCTGCACGCACAAATACAAACTATTGGGTATTGAACAGAACAGTTCCAGAACATCTTGATCCCTGTTATGTTTGTGAAAGCTTCTTTTTATTGTGAAAAACTTCCTGGTTTAAGAGAAGTGATGCGTATAAATGTGCAATAAACTTTCCTGAATAGAAAAAAAAGATTCTTATCTTTATTAGGGAAAATTAACAGGTAAATAATTTTAATTAAATGATTTCCCTCCGCCTGCTCTCCTTTGATTTTGGTATTAACTTTAGTCTGACGTGTTCATCATCGTCTCCTCACACATGCCCCATTGTCTCCTGTTCTCTTCACCATCCTGAGTTTATTAAGCTGATGAGGAGGGTGAATCATTCAGGCACGAGTTTCTGTTGGATGTCATGCTTACAGTGCCACCAACTCACTGGAACCCACGAAGGCGTTGGGATTGATGTCAGTAAGCTGTGTGTTGCCTGTCAGTAACCTAAGAGAGAGAGAGAGAGAGGGAAATACATGAGCCGGCTGCTTTATTGATTTATATATTCTATTTATTCATATTTTTTTCCCTCTAAATCTTTTGTCTCCGCCTGTGACTCACAGTTTCTTCATCTTTGTGCCGTTGAAGGCGTCACTTGCCACCTCCTCGATGCCATTTCTGGTGAGCCGTCTGTCAATGGAAAGCAAAGCCAAACTACAGAAACTCTCCCGGCAGATAAGTTAGCTGAGATATCAGCCGCAGCTACTTTTAGTCTGTTTGTAATTCTTTTAAATCACTGCGACAAAAAAATGTTAATGACAGATCATTACTGACACTAACGGGTTTATTAATTTAAATAAACAGCATGTAGTTAAACTACAAGGTCTGCCTTAGAAATGTATACAGAATCCTCATGTGCAGCGTGAGAGAGGGATGCAGGAGGAAAACAAAGTGTCAGAGATGCAGAAAATAGAACTCAGGAAAGGACAGAGAGCATTTCTGGGAACATTCATCACTGCACATCTAATGCCCACGTGGAGCTGTGTGAGGGTGGTGCGAGAGCTTCTGGAAAAAAAAAAAGCAGTGAATCCCTCACATCTCTCCGATAGTTTGAGTGCAGAGGCCTCTGAAGGCATTGGCGGGGACTTCCTTTATGTAGCTGTTGTCCTCCAGGTCACTAGGCAGCACACACGCAGTGAGAACACACATGAGTTCTTGGCATGTTTAATTCTGTTTTCATATATCATATAAGTTCAGTTGCATGTGGGGATGTTGGTGTGTGGGTTTGTGCATTTGCATATTGTGTTCAGAGTGCGCCGGCTTACAACAGGAAGCTGTCGGTTGTGGAGTGGATCTTGGAGAAATCTGGGAAGATTCTCAGCCCGGTGTTGAAGATGGTCCTGCAGGTCGATCGCCAAACGTTAGAACATTCACACCTCGACCTCCAAACGACAGACACTTGGGACTCGCAGTGAGTCTCGGCGATAGGAAATCGGAACAATGACAACCACGACAGGAATTAACAAGTTAAGGATGCCAGGAGGAGTCAGTCTGAGCCCTCGGCAGACATTTGAATTCATTTAAAAAAACACTCTCCTTTCACAGGATAAACACGAGTGTGTCCTTCAGCATTTCACACAATATTTCTTCCATAAAACAGCCCAGTCTTCTGCACAATGAGATTTTCATTTGAAAGGGGGAACTTGATTAATTCCAGAACTGAAATGTGCATGTAAAGCGACGATATTAAACCATTAAAGCACATTTTTATTCACCAGAGATTCTGGGCCTCGCTTGCTGCTTTCACCCACTCACATCTTTCAATGTCAGCTTGTAGTAATCTTTTTATTAAAAAATGTAATTGCTTAATTTTCTGTTGCTAATGCCGAGCAAAGGTTGTTTTTTTTTAATTTAACATCCAACAGGGATTCAAAGTGAATATTTTCAGCACATACAACTGTTTTTTTTTTTGTTTGTTTTTCTGTTGGGGGGGGGGGGGGGTAGCTGTCTATATATGAAAATATATATATGTCATATATATATGAAAATAG
>CAAKHC010016528.1:32945-55774 GCA_901007825.1 Macroramphosus scolopax | reverse complement strand
ACACACACACACACACACAGTTGTGTATGTCCAGGTTTCTTCTCATAGATATCATAAGGGTCCACAGATTCACTACATGTTTAAACATTCATATTAAAGTTGATGCTGTTGGTTTGTCAGAGCCGACGTTCAGAGTCATTGTTGATTTAAATTCCCTCGTTCTCAATCAGGTGCATCTCAGGTAATTGTTGTCTCGATCCCTTAATCCTTAATTATTGTCCGGACGCCGGCAGCGGAGAGCAGCTTTGACACATCAACAAGGAAGTTAACCTTTTGACATTTTAATAAATATCTTCGTACCGTGACGTCTTCCTTCGTACGACACGTTCGGCCCGACCGCCTGTAAATCACGCAGCGCTCTGCAACACAACCTGATTCATTAAGCTTTACATTCGATACATTTTGTAATTAAATCAGTAGTTTGTTTTATTCCTCGATGATGCTACCTGATGCTACGCAGCTCTGATTCTCTCAGAGCGTCCGAGGCTGAAGCTCACAAGTCCTTCAGCGTTTAGAGGAAATTGATTTCTCATGAAAGAAGACTGAATAATGAAACCTGAAATTATCCATTTATACAGGGAACCAATCACAAACCACCAATCATCCCCCCTGTGTGTTCACAGTAAACAGAGTCACTCTCGTCTGTTTCTTTTGGTTGCGTAGTTGATTTCTAAAGTCCCAGAAGGTCTTGGAGCAGGTTTGTTTGGAACGTCGCCCGGCTGCTGGGGGATTCTCTGCACACAATCAATCTGCAATCGTGTTGACTGTGGCAGAGTGTTTGTTTGGGCTCCGAAGCCCCGTAGGATAATGGTATCACTTCGATGGAGTCACAGTCCCTGCTCATGGACTCGTGTGTTCATGGCCCTGGCATCTCCCTTCAGTCCAGATAACTTGATCCTCTGTCATTCACTGTTTCTGGTCTGATAGTGTTTCTTCATTAACAGTCGGGACTGTGTAACGGTAAAGACTCTCTGCAGTTCAGAGGAGTCCAACCACTCTTTCCATGATAAATGTAAACATTGCTGTAAAACCTGGAAGCATCCGTCCTGTTCATCATCAGCTTGTCGGTAACTTGTGACTTCTCGCCGTCTCGCCCTTCGTTAGAGAACCGTTCCAGAGACTCAGTGGGTCGGGGTGTTGTGAGGTTAACGACTGTGAAGGAATCGTACTAATGAGTCATAAGTTACGACGGTGCCCGCGAAGGTGGAGGTCATATAATTAGGAAGGATGCTAATGATGATGGAGCCACAGGGGAGAGACATGAACATCCTGACCAATGAGCTGCTGAGCGCTGGTGTTACCCTGCTGGAACCCGTCTGAGCCGGCTCTCCTCGATCAGCAGAGGTCGCCAGGAGAAATTACTGAGAGGAATGAAACATCTTGTTTTGTTGACTTCAGCCGGGGCCACATGAATAAAACAAACACAGGCGAAGACATGGAAGTAATATTTCTAAGAATGACGCCCACTCCGTGGTTTTGCTGTTTGCACATGCAAACGGCCTGTTTTTAGATGTGAGGGTTGACCCCTCACCTCCGCAGGGGCAGCTTGGCTCAAGCCCCCCATTAATGACAGGGTTACAGTGTGTTATGATTGGCAGGCTGCCCTCTCCTTCCAACGCAGGTTAGAACCCTGGAAAAGCAAAGAGTTCCTCATGCAGCTCCTGTGATTCAGGTATAACTTTCCGTAGCTCTCAGGCCCGTCCTGTCTCATTGCCCTCGGGGATCATGCTTGTGGCTGCATTCCAGCGCTGTCCTCTCAAATTAGTCTTTCTGGGGGCCGTAGCTGTACTGATGCTCCCTTCATTGGGAGGCAACGAGACAAACCCTGCCTTCTTGACCGCTGTTGACTTCCTGGCAGCAGCTCTGCAGCAGCTGTCCCAGTGTTTACACTTTTAGCCTCCTGCGATTTCAAGAACAGTAGGTTTGTAAAGCTTTAGCCGGCCTGCAGTAAACACTCCCTCCGCTGTGGGTGTTATACAACACATTCCTCAGGGCTCTTTATTTGGATTTTGCATCAGCAGAATAGAGGAGAGAGTATTTCAACACTCAGTTTGTATCCAAGAAATGAACCTCACAAGTATTTTCATATTTTTTAATCCAACATAACTTTGCAACTTCAGTTTTCTGAAGAGGGAAAGTAACTTACTGCTTCTCCAAACAGATCTTTAAAAGTCTAACGTTTTAATTACAGTCCGAGCTGTTTGCTGCCTAAATCCTGTTCATGAGAATAACTGGTTTATGGAACAAGACTGGTACTTAAAGCAAAATGATCATTATGCTGTTCTTTGGTCTGAGCGCAGGGAACAAAAATTGTTAGTCATCATTTTACCTTCACTTGTCATGCCGATGTTCACTGTGTACTTAGAGACAGACATGAGTTCAGTGATCCTCTACTCAGCCAGGGAGGTTTGTTTGTGTCTCTGTTAGCCGAATTACACAAAAACTACCTGGTTGATTGTCAGCGAACTTGTTGGAGGGGTGTAACATGAGCCGAGGAAGAAACCAGTAAAGTTTGGGTCGAATCCTCTCAACATAACATAAAACATGTTTTATTTCCACATTTGCTTGTCTTTGCTCTGACTGTATAAGATGTCACGACACCTCCAGTCCTTCAAGACACACCTTTACAGTGTCGAGTGAGGTGGAGCAGAACATTCAGTCCACACAGCAGCTGACATTAGAAAGATGTTCTGTTGCTTCTCTGACTCATCAGGTCACATGTCAATTTAGCACAAATCACAGCACAGACGTTGTTGTGTTGATGATGTCAGTTGTTATAAACAGTGAATGTTATCAGTGCAGAGCTGCATGCTGGGAAGTGACTGCAGGTTAACATGGAGTGTTAATGGGACGCGTTCCAATCCTTATTCATCTCTCAGCAGATATCAATTTATGAAAACATGGAGGCAGAGTTCTAATACTTTTATAATCCAGACGTGATGGTTTCAGTTGGTGCAGGTGATAAAAGGATGGACTGTGTTTGGGTTAGTTCATGTGTAGAAATGAGTGATCTCCATCTTCACATGGTCACTAACACAACTCTGTCTCCTGTCCCCGCAGATGCAGCAGCTCTTCTACGAGAACTATGAACCAAACAAGAAGGGCTACATACGAGATCTCCACAACAGCAAGATCCATCGAGCCATCACCCTCCACCCCAACAAGAACCCTCCCTACCAGTACCGCCTCCACAGCTACATGCTCACACGCAAGATCGCAGACCTGCGCCACCGAACCATTCAGCTCCACCGCGAGATCGTGCAGATGGGCCGCTACGGAGCGGCTGAACCTAGTCGAGAAGACCTCCAGCTGGGCATGCCCCCCTCATTTATGCGCTTCCACCCACGGCAGCGAGAGGAGGTGCTCGAATGGGAGTTTCTCACAGGAAAGTACCTTTTCTCGGCCTCTGATGGGCAGCCGCCCCGCCGCGGGATGGATTCCTCCCAAAGACAAGCCCTGGATGACATCATTATGCAAGTGATGGAGATGATCAATGCCAATGCCAAGACACGGGGGCGGGTTATAGATTTCAAAGAAATCCAGTACGGCTATCGGAGGGTCAATCCCTTGTACGGGGCAGAGTATGTGCTGGATCTGCTGCTGCTCTACAAGAAGCACAAAGGAAAGACCATGACAGTTCCTGTTAGGAGGCACGCCTACCTGCAGCAGACCTTCAGCCAGATCCAGTTCAGAGAGGAGGGGGAGATGGACGCCAGAGCTCTCGCCAGCCACATCAACAAAGAGTCCGACTCCCTTTCCTTTCTGTCCAACTCCCTGAAGATGCTGGTGCCGTTCAAGCTGGCCACGTCTGGCCAGGAGCAGCGGGAACCAAAAGAGAAGAAAGTCAACATCCTGGTGCCTCTGTCGGGACGCTACGACATCTTTCTGCGCTTCATGGTCAACTTTGAAAAAGTCTGTCTGATCCCGAACCAGAACGTCAAGCTGCTGATCCTGCTCTTCAGCACAGACAACAACACTGAGCGGGTGAAGCAGGTGGAGCTCATGAGGGAGTATCACATGAAGTATCCTCGAGCCGAGATGGAGATAAAGCCCGTCCCTGGCTCCTTCTCCAGGGCTTTGGCTTTGGAAGTGGGCTCGTCTCATTTCACCAATGACTCACTGCTCTTCTACTGTGACGTGGACCTGCTCTTCACTGTTGACTTCCTCAAGCGATGTCGAGCCAATACCGCCCTGGGGGAGCAAACCTACTTCCCCATCATCTTCAGCCAGTACGACCCCAAGGTGGTGTACGCTGGGAAGGTCCCCAGCAACAACCACTACGTCTTTACCTCCAAGACCGGCCTGTGGAGGAACTACGGCTTCGGGATCGTCTGCGTCTACAAAGGGGACCTGGTCCGAGTCGGAGGCTTTGACACCTCCATACAAGGGTGGGGATTGGAGGATGTGGACCTCTTTAATAAATTTGTCCAGTCAGGGATTGGGTTGTTCAGAAGCACTGACACGGGGATAGTGCACGTCCACCACCCAGTCATCTGTGACCCCAACCTGGAGGCGAAGCAATATAAGATGTGCCTGGGCTCCAAAGCCTCGTCGCACGGCTCCACCCAGCAGCTCGCCGAGCTCTGGCTGGAGAAGAACGAGCACAGTTTAAGGAGACTCAAGAGCAATAACAGCTCAGTTAGGACAGCGTGAGGAAAGCCGGGCCGCTAACTGAACCTGAACTCCGGCTTAGTGGTGTTTTCACTACCTAATTTATTTTTTACTGAAATTAAAGACTTCATGGATATATATATTTTTTTTTTAAAGAAAACCTATAGAATCAGTCCTGGCTCCGTGTTAGAAGGAGTCTGATCACAGCCGCTGCACGAGCCTCCGCTAGTCTGTCATCTAGAAGGACGACAGGAGACGGGGTGGGGGGGTTTCTTAAGGTGCACCCCGGTGAAGTACACTGTCATGGTCCTTTAATATTCAATATGTCTCGGGGAGCAGAAGACAGACTAGATCCTTGTACTCTGACCAGCGGTGCTTGAAATAGAACGCGATTGTGAATGTTTACAAATCCTGATTCTTAGCAACATTTCCTCAATGAAACACAAATCACAGCAATCGCAATGATTCTTCTTATTCTTATTATTATTATTAAAGGGCCATTCCGTTTGATTTCTATGATTCAGTGTTTTTTTTCTTCTGTTTTTGTTTAAACGGTATGACACTGTTTCTGTCTCTCCAAGATTTGTTTTTATTATTATTATTATTTCCTTTTATTATTGATTTCTGTGAACACAAACTGCTGGATTTGATATCTGCGATTCATCTTTTGCTGTCTAATTTATTGAATTTGCAGACTTCACTTTCTACTCTGATTGTCGAAATATGTATATTGGAAAGATTGTATAACCGTGTCCGTTGTTTGATTTCCCATGTTCAGTTTCTGAAACTCATTATCACCAAAGAGTTTGCACAGTCTGCTTTCGGTGTCGTGTTAAGTGTGTGTGCATGTGTGCGTGTGCGAGTGTGTGTTTGCAGGCACAAACATGAAACTGGCTGTGTAATGGCGAGTGAACACAAGCGCTATCTCCCCCAGGCCTTTCTGATGGGTTCATCGGGAACCAGAGTGTCTTTTCCTCCAGCTGGTTCATTTTGGGAGCAGTGCGCTGGTCGAGTCACACATCACTGTCTCCTTTTATGTTCTTTAATGTTCAAATAATACAAAGTGTTGTGGCTGGTCCCGGTCTAAAGAGGTGACGTGAACAAACCCACATTCTAGTCCAGTGCTGCCTCACAGGTTTGAGGGCAGAGGAGTTCCTCCCGTTCGACCTGAATCACTGTCCTCTCTCCCGCCTGCGTCGCCTAAAGGCAGGTACTGTAACGTTGTAGCACTCCAACACATGAATGCTTCTTTTCCGGCATTACAACATGAAGACTGATGTAACGCGATGAGCGACTGCGCTCGTCCTCTCATCATAATGTTTTTTTTATTGTCTTTTGTAACTTGTTCTTTCAACTCTGTCCAACTGGGAAAGGTTTTCTATTTAAAAATTAATAAAATGGGAGAAAAGTATCCAGTTCTACTGCTTGTGTTCATTTTCAGTCTTTTACGTCCTCAGTTAAATGTGTTGTCATGACGACACTTTATTGGAATGATTATATTGTCAGTTGGATATTTTAAGAGATTTCTGTGAGACTTTATAAAGTCTCAAATCCAATCATCTGGATTTTCAGCTCTAATATGTCACATATGATTTTGACTTTATAAGGTTGCAAACACAATACAGAATGAACCAACATGGAACTAATGACCACCGATGCAAACACGTGCAGCCCTCACAGAACCTGTCGGCGCCTGCTGCTAGTGTGTCGTGATTTGGCTAACAAGGGCGTCTGTTAACTAAGATGTCACTGCAAGTTAAGAGATTATTTTATGCTTCATTGAAGCCAATCGAAAAAGTTATAATTAAATTTATGCAAGAAAATAAAAAATAAAATCACCAAATTTGCGCTGGCTGAAACCGGATCTGTGATGCTTCATGCTACTAATCAAATGTCAATTTAAATACATAAATTTAAAAAAAGTTTAAGGGCTTTAAGGTAAAACTGGCAACTTTAGAATTGAGTTGGACTGAAGAGAAGGTAAAGACCTACCAAAGAACCGGCACCTTGTGACCTCGTAGCAGCACCAGACTCGAGGTGGGCGGCCATCTGCCTCGAACGGCTGCATGGAAAGAGACAGAGCAAAGCAATTTACAAATACAGATATACAATAGTAGAAACAATATTAATCATTAACATCGTGATAAGAGTACCACTACTACCCATTAGAAGAACAATAGAAGTACCTGCGTGTTGATGGATCAGCAGGAGGCTGCAGTCACAGACCTGCAGGAGAAAACAGATTAATGGGATATGAATGTGTACAGACATGGCGAGAGCGATAACCTCGCTGTTATTTAATGAGAATTGTGCAGCTCATACAAAAAAATAACCACATTACTTCTGTTGTAGTTGGACCACTGGAGCTCAGAGGGAGGAAGCTCCTGCAGGACCAGTAACACGGCGCCTCTGCACAAACACACACACACGTTTGTCATAATTTAAGTGGAGACTGAAGAATTCTTGTCATTACTGCAGCTTCATGTGTGTTTATTTACTGATCTACTGCAGCAACCGCTGTATTTATTCATACGTGTGTAGATAAACATGCAAGCAGTCGCATCTACAACTGAGGAGACTGTGATTCTGCAGAATATACGGTCACGTTAGGGAGACGCTGTCATCACACACACACACACGGCTGTTTTATGGACATGCCTTGGCATCCACACACATGAAGACAGCGGGGCCCCTTTGACCTTTGACCTCTTGTATGATACACGCTGTGTGTTAAGCCAGCATGAGACTTTCACTACTGGGCCCCAGTTTACTGGCGTCAGCAGGGACGCCCTCTGTAGTCGGTGGTCAAATCAGCTGACATTAACAAAAGAAAGAATACATATACTCCATAATACTACACATGTGATGTAGGTTGACTTCATCACTGAGAAGTTGAACAGACCCAGATCCTCTCACTGACGATCACCTGTCAGCCGTCCTTCACACATCAACTTCAGAACACACACTGATGGACGGACAGATGGACTCAAGTTTAAACCAGATGGGCAAGAAAATGACACCGCGCACTTTAGGCCCAAACCTTCTTGTATTTCACAGTATATTTTCAGAATTTGTTTACACACTAAAATTAGAACTTCCAATCTGAAACCGAAGAGTCAGATCCCTCAACCACTTCTTCAAACCACAATTTCGGCTCTACATCGCACTCTGTGCCAAAAACACAGCACACACATTTTGTGTTTCTTTGGAATGTAAAAGCCGATCACAATGCCAAGATTAATTTACAAACTGGCAACACTCACAGAAAAACTTCAGCACCCTGACGACGAGCTCTGTGGGTTTGGAGGAGAAAGAACACCAGAGGTCAAAGAGTGAGAGGAAGAAGGTCGGGACCGTGGAGTGAGGATTCGTCCGTACACTCAGAAGTGATACGTTAATTTGTATCTACACTACAGTACTGCTCTTTATGAATATATATACTGTAGTACACTGCAGTAGGAATATGAAGCAGCCCTTAATGTGTGTGAAGCTTTGAGCTGAGGATCTGTTTAAATCCTCCTTTCAGGAGCAGTTTGTCAGAACACTAACTGAGGAGAAACAGCAGCATCTGCAAGTGAAAGCAGAAACTGCCTTATCTGCATGTCTGATGGGGCTGATGGGAGCCAGATGACACCGCAGCGGAGCGCCATCAAAGCTCCCCGCTGCACCACCACATCAGTGCCAGCCAGAATGAGAGAGCTGCGCTAGCTTCACATCCACAGCTGGAGCATCTGTCCATCGAGAGCATGTTAAAGCAGCACGGATATTTTAAGAAATCCGCCAAGGTTTGCCGCCTGAAGGTATAATATACTACGAGCCTGTATATTTAGAGTTGTACTAGTACTTTATTCCAAATGTTTCCAACTGTGTTCAAACAAGCCTTTACACGCTCCATCAGAGGTCACATGACTTGGACTCGCATCACAAATGTGTTGACTTCAGCCTCTGAAAAAATCATAAAAGGCTTACGACCTCTCCCATAATCCAAAATGTTAAGAAGAAAAAAGATGCCATTAAAAGGATTTATGTAATCAACTCATTCCGCATTCCGTCAGCCGCCAATCAGGTTGGTGAGCCAGAAGCAAGTATTCTGGAAGTAGAACCGGTAACACACACACAAAGATTACCAATGAACAAACAAAACAGCTGCACCAAGTAAAACATTCGAGGCTGCGCAAAGATTCCCAAATGACAGCAGGTGGTAGGTAGTTGGCATTAAGACTTGTTAAGGACTTGAGGCTTACGAGACAATGACTCGGTTCCGGCTCTGAGCGCTTGTTAGTGTCACAACATTAGAATATCATTTAAAAGCAATGATAGAACATCAATGAAAATCACTACATTGAACAGAAATAATACACGACATCTTCTGTGACCGTGAGTCGGTCCCATGATCCAACACTACTTCCCAACGTCATCTAACCATGACATTTGTTCCAGCTAGTAATTTGATGGAGACATCTTTACAACGGGGCTGTTCTCCATCTTGCATTAGCCCACTGAAGTCTGTTCCTACATCAGACAGCAGCCAGGTTGATTCCTCTGCTGGGTCGACTGGCACGTAAACCAGTTTGAGCGTCTGTCACTCACTCATCAGCTGTCATCAGCAGGTTATAAACACTTGCATGAATCTGATCAAACGTTTGCTGCTCAGATCTGCAGCAGCACCAATTCCTGAACTGTTGCTCAACAAATGAGAGGAAATCAGTTTCAGAGTTTCTGATGAGGCTCGCTGGCCAATCTGAAACTCGTATCGACCCACTGAGTTGAACTGCTAATCTGCCAGACTCCTCACATCTGGCCCTCCTCTATAGGCCACTTCTGTCACCCGGCCCATTACAATCTTCAGTTCAAGAAAATAAACATCAGATGTCTGTTTATCTGGATCGCTCCAGTCTCCCATTAGCTCGGGGCAAAGAGCTGAAAACGATTTTGCTCTTCCTGCCTTGGATCTGGGTGTGTTTCTGAGTCTATTGTGTACTGAAAGCTTCCTCAATCTTGATCCAATCTGTTGGAACTTGCCCGTCACATCGTCCCCGGGCTAAAGGAGTGTACACCTGATCGTTGTAGATGAATGTTGCCTCTTCCTGCTGCTGGCTCTAAACAATCCTCTCATTTGGGAGCCACATGGGCCTGAGCTCATCGGCCCCTCCCACTGGGGTGGTTGGGTCCGGGCCCTTTGTGCCACCAAGCAACATGTGCTTATTGAGACTGGAGGGGACCGGGGACAACTGGGGTTAGAACACTTTGTGTCTCTGTGCCTACAACTTGTTCAACCGTAGTCATCGATTTATCTCATAGGGTCACAACAATAAGGCCCAGATCTCGACGACCGTCACCCCTTTGCTTTCTATTATCTGGTTGTGTTTTCACCAACCAGAGGAGGATCATCCTCATACTTCGTATGGACGAGCGTCATATCGATGTGATGTCATCGCTGTCACCGACCACCGTGGAGAAAGGAGGATGTGGGGACATGACACTCCCCGTCTGAGACATCAGTGCTCTGTCAGTCTATCATGCTGTTTCATGGAGCCTAATCCAAAAAGTTGATACAGCAGGAACAAGCATGGGGGTGATGAGTCCGTGATGACACCAGCGTTTCGACGCGGCTGCAGAGCTTCTTCTCTTATGTGCCAAAACGTGAACATCGTTCTGTGACAATGAATCATTTCCCTGCACGACAGTAATTAATTGACAGAAAGTCCAATTGTTGACGTCCAAGTAAATGCTTGGACTTCTTTTGTACTTGACGTAGATCATAATCGTTGAATATAAAAATGTAAACGTTTCGGTGATGTTCACTTGTTTTTGTTTACAAAGGAAAAGACTTGCAGGAGCGCAGAGATGTCTAAAATACCTGATCACCTTTCAAGAAGGTAGTTAGAAGTTTGAAGAAGAGAGTACTCACGATATCATCATTGTGAAACACACACACACACACACACACACACACACACACACACACACACACACACACACACACACACACACACACACACACACACACACACGTACACACTTCCTGTAATCACTCTACAACGCAGATAACTAGGTAAAACACGCCCTCACAGGTCGTCAGATGGGGACGTTGTGGCGTGGCGCTCGGGTGTCTGATTCAAACTTTCAGAGAAATTTACAGACATCTGCTGCGCTGTGGTGAACACATCCACATCCAACCCAACAAAACGTTATGAAACGGGGTGAAACGTGAGACGAGGCGTTCACTTGCTGATTGAGGACTTTGTAAATACGAACTGCGTCAGGTTTGTCTGAGGAAGAACTTCTGATTCACACGTTTTCCAAAGACGAAGGACACAACAATCCAGCTCTTCATTTCGAATTTGAACAGAGCTCCTTCATTGCAGCTGAGGTTTGCCAGCTCACTAACTTCTGCATGTGTCATTACTCCCTCAGCTTGGCCCAGGTTCTGCTGACTCATCATGTTCTTGAACCAGAAGCCTGTCTGGACTTCCTCCTTTCCTCTTCATGGTCTCTCTCTCCAGCTCAGCTGGCTCTGACAACTGACACAAATCACTGCGGTGGAATCAGGACAGAAGTTTGACTTGTGCGACTTCTGATCGGTGTTATTCTGCAGGTTCACTGACAGCAGTTGAAATGTCAGGTGAGATTAGTTTTTACAAACTCTGGACTCCAAAAACAAGGTTGGGAGGCGTAAATTAAACATGATTAGGAAGTATATTCAACTGAATACTGTCCAAAGACCAGGATCTGTTTTCATAAACGACCTGAAGTTTCAAACTAAACTCAGCTGACGAGTTCATTTAGCACCACTGTTAATTATCTCAAGTGGCCTGATGACGAACTGGGACTGTTTCTGAGGGCCGGACAAATAGACTCAACTCAGCTCTGCTTAATATCTTATCTTTCTTAAAAGTTACTACTTTTACTACTGGTAAAAGTCAATGTTAAAATTAGGCAATGAAACTGTGTTAATTAAAAATATCAACATCCAAAGAGAGCCAACATCTTCTGAGCCTGCTTTCGTTAAGGTGAGCTAACATTGTTGAGGGCTAACAGCTAACTAGCATCACTAGTCGACGTCTGTCCGACAAAACATTACAGTTGTAGCGTCTCAGGCGAAGTGGAGACAGAGAGAAGCTGTCAGACAGAACATTTATTGAACTCTCTAAGAAACTTTCATTCAGCTTAGCAGCAACGTAATAAAAATACATGGCCTAACAGGGCCGTAAAACAGCGACCTACCTGAGCTGTCCTCAGCCCCACAGGCCCCGCCCACCGCTCATGCAGGCCCCGCCCACCGCTCCTGCAGGTCCTTCTGGGAGACGAAGAGCATCAACGCCTGCTCAGGTTGCTACACTGCGCACACAAACTCCAGCGGCTTATTTCAAACTAATTGCTGCTCAGATCTAAAATAAATAAACGGCTTTGCTTAATGCAGCAACGTGTTTAACAGTTTGATTACTGCAAATAACAACTATAAATAATATAACAGTGAAGACAGATTTAGATTTGAAAGCAGTTCATCTGAAATAATGTAACCCGCCAATCTCCTGTGTCACTGTTAGTGTGTTCCAGTATCAATGGTGGGGATGGTCGTCCAGCAGGCATCACGAGCCGAGCTGCGCTGCGAGGTCGAGGCTCGCTCGGCTCTTCCATCCTCAGCGGAGGTTAACTGAGAGCAGCCGAAGACTGAGCGTGATTTATCAAGTCCCACAGAAGGCCAAGTCTTTTTAAATGACAAGAGCATCATTCATGATATTTGCAGTGCCACCATGTTGGTTGCTGAGTAAACAGCTGGCACTGTTACAGGAGGCCCGCAGCTCCTTCCAAGAAAATCTCTGTAGCTTCTTGTCTTTTCAGGATTCTGGATCATTTCAGGTAAAAATATCTCGGAGGAGCAGCTCACAATCCAGTTTGCTGATGTGTACTTTTTTCTCTAAATGTTAAACAAGATGAAAAGTTGCTAACTTGATTTTGTCATCGACTTCGGAGGCTTTGTTGCCAGGAGGCAGACGCAGTGCATTATGGGAATTATAGAGCTGTGATGCCATCAGGAGTAAAAGGTTATACTTACTTCCTCCCTTACGGTCCCTCAGCCTTATTTCTGCATTACATTATAATGATGTAAACCTCTTCAGCTGATAGATTAACATGTTTTCTTTACACTGCTGATGAACATGTGAGTCTTACCTCAGAGACAGGTTGAACTCAGGGCAGGAGCCTGGTCACCGATGTCACCGGCAGCCAACAGGTCCATGTAGGGTCGGTCTGGGAGGCCCCACAGATGTGATGATGATGGTCTCCATACATGATCCATGAGGGTCCACCTGGGATTCCTCTGGTACTCATATTCTCCCTGCCCATTTCCAACCCTGTGCTCCAGAGTATAATCTTCTGGGTTGCCCATGTGGGCCACGTAACCAACCTACCTGCAAGCCCAACTAACCCGGTAATAAAACCCACCTGAGCCCCACTTGGACCCATCGTCGTCCCTCCAAGAATAATGATCCGGACATGATTTGATTAAAACATCTGTCAATTTTCGGAAATGAATCAGACCTTTGAAACATCATCAGAACTTTATTCAGTACAAAAGTTGTACAGCACCTATGTACACATCGATCCACACATGCAATACAGACGTTCATCGACTCATTCGAATAAATAAATAAAAACACGTTAACTTAATTGGATTAGGAGGATAAAATAACTGATGTTTAAAACCCTGTGGCGGTCGGAGACCTCCGCTGTGACTCGCTCAAAAACACTTCCAGTACGAGTCAGCCACGTTTATAATCTGATGATGGACGCCGACCTCCTGCAGTGATGACGGAATGAAATCTCCCATTATGGGATGTAATGCTTGATTCTTAGTTTAAAAAATACCTGGAAATTAAAATAAAGGCTGTACGCCGTTTGTCCATCACATGTCAACAGAGTTTACCAGGTCGGAAGACTTTCAACATGGAAGACAAAGAGGCCAAACACACTGGCCGGATTGGCTTTCTGTGGGTGACACTTCCAAACAAACCGCTCCGCCTCTAAATCGATCCGGCTGGGGTTCGGAGCCGGGGTGGCGGGGGGGACACAGAGCCGTGTCGCCACCGCCCCGGTGGCATCAAGGCATAAGGGCTGTCAGGATCTCTGGGTCTGGTCGCCGACCGCTGGGAACCAGTTGTATGTTGCACAATGTTTTACAGAACACAGATGTGAGTTTGTGGCAGCCGGGTAACAATGGGAGGCGCCGCTGGCACTCGGATTCTTAGGGACAAAAGAGGAACACTGTGTTCAGAGTGTCTCCGACCATCTTCACTCTGCTGTTTGTTTTCAGGAACACAGCTGTTTCCCTCCAGCAGCAGCAGCAGCAGCTTGGCTCCAACCCCACTTCATCTAAGATACTCAATGATGTCCCCTTCTAGTGTCGCCTCTAGAGGGCACGAAATACAGGGTGGGGGAGTTGAAGGGTTTATAGCTTTACCCAGTTTATATACTGGGTCTGTACTAGAGTTCCCAGTTAAAATTCATATTTATCTACGTCGTACTGTCCATTTATGCAGCCCCTCAGTTCAACGTCCCACTTTCTTCCCGAAGCCTGCACAAGGTGGGCAACTGTGTCCGGAGCACCGACAGTGAGGCCCCCTGCTGGCCGGTTACTGTGTAAGTCATAATCGCCCCCCCTCGCCATGTTAATAGAATTAAAAACTAAAACATTTTCAAAGATGGTTTCTGTCATTTTCGGTGCACATCTGGTTCCAGATGATGTCACCATTGAGATTTGGCAGCAGACATTTTGGCTTCGTATGTCTGCAGTGACACGCTCTGATCCAGATATAATATACAGTCTATGGTTTGGATCAGACAACCGCGATGAAAGCATGAAAAGCCTTCCTTCCTTAAATTGAAGGAAGGCTGAAATAAAAAAAGACAGAATAAATAAAGCAGCAGCAGGAGACTCGTATAGTCCAGTGCATCCCGAACTGAGTCCCAGTCGGGCTGCTGACGGTGAGCAGAGCACCAATGAATACAAAAATCCTACCGACTTCTGTAAAACATCTAAGTTTTGTTCTGGCAACGTCGATCTTTGCCTCGGCTTTATGGCTTTTCATGTCTGCTGTGGGATTACTGATTTTATAGGTCTTAACTTATTATTAGCCCTGAAGTACGTGGTGAGGGGGACGTAACCGCCGTGCTCAGTCCGAGCCTCAGTCCTTCCCCGGCTCGGAACACAAGCAGTCTGTCGGCAAGCGTTCCCCTCAGCTCACCCTCCATGCACACAACTGTGATTCTGCACATCGCCTCCTCAGCACAACAGCTACCTTCTTCTCCTCATGCTGGTCTCCATGCGGCCCAGCTCCTCGTAGGACTGGTAGAAGACTTCCAGCTCGCGGCTGCCCCAGCCCCTCCAGACACACAGGCACCACTCCGTGTTTTCCTTCTGGAAGCCGCACACAACCGTGTCCTTCGCCACCAGCGCCGCCTCCTCCAGAGTCCTGAGAGACACCGAGGAGAGAAGAGTGAGGGATCGAAGGGAGAGATCGATGTGTGAAGGGAGGAGAGGGATGCAGGGCGGCGAGCGGGCTACATTTGGTGTCACATCTCTGTAATTAGCTCTTCCTAGAAGCTAGTGGGCAGTTCTCAGAAGCGAGTCCCTGGAAAGCCAGAGGATACTTAATGCACTGTTAGCACAGAACTTTCTATTTGTCTAAGTGCTGCTGAATTCCTGCTCCCTCAAACACTCCCAACCCCTCTCGTGGATCAAAGAACAATCCGCTCTTTTCTACGACAGCTGTGCATTCGGGGAGGAAGGAGGGCTTCTGGTGACCTTGTGCGCTGAGCTGCACCAACCATGTATCATGCAAAACAACCCGGAATTATCTTCTCCCATTGTTGTTTCATCTTTCCGAGGCATGTCATTATCTCCTCTTGATGTTGCTTCATGTTCTGTGATGTTCAGCCTCTCCACTAAAGGAGCAGGTGAGGCTGCCGTCCCACATAAGCTCCAAAAACATTAAACTTGCAGTCGCTGTGTGATCGATAAAACACAACAAGGTTTGTCATGTGAACGGAGCCCTACGGGCCCAAGTGACCCCTCCCTTGATCTGAGCCGTGACCTTCCAACCTGTCACCTATGTCACAGGTGCACCATGTAATAACCGCTTATTAAGGCCCCTGTTTGGGGTGGCCTGTTTATTGCCTGCTGCTAAAAGGCCAGGCCCCTTTGTGCACGCTCACACAGGATCTCTTGCTGCACAGGACCAGCTGCTGGCTCCCTCAGCAGAGTAATTAGAGGCTCAGCAGAGCGCCATAAGTACGTGATGAAGGAGTTTACTAAGCTTTATTGGGGCCGCATCAGTAAATGAATAAATAGCTCTGTGGCCTCCTCCCTCGTGGTGAAAGGTTTCAAACATCGTTGGGAATTGACTCAACGCAGGTGCAGGACAATGTGGAACTTTCTCAGACAGAGTTGATAGTCAGAGCGATTGAAATACAAAATGAAGACAAACCTGTTCATGAAATAAAAATTATGAATTGATTGTAAAGTAATACTTTAAAGGCGGCACTGTGTTCGTCCAGACTGTAGCGGGAAGCAGCAGAGGCTCCGGTGACGGAGCTAATATTAAACCTAGCTACCTGCCGACGCTAATCATTCTTGACGCTCGTATCCGAGATCACATTCTTGCGGTCGCCACCCAAAGCTAGCAATCATGTGTGAGGGTGGGAGTGTAAATCAGCGGATAAATTGAGAGCTAGCGGCCGCATCACTGCTGACGCTGCATCAACCTGCCAGTCGCACGCTATCTTCTGACGCTAACTCCTGCAGTCCAGACTCAAACACACACACACGTTTCTTTACAACTTTCAGGTACGTTGTACAAATTCGATAGTCGGTCAAATCCTTTAACACCGTTAATACTGTAAACGTAAACAATCCTAGTTGACTCCAGGAAGTAGCATAAAGATACGGACCGGTAGACGCGTGTCGTGTTCTGTAGCGCCGTAACTGTGAATGCAACATGACCATCAGCCGAATCTGTGAGAGGAAATAAGAGCTCACCCCAAAGAGGAACGTCCAGGTGGGCTGAGAACAGCGATGACACGCCCCCTCAGCTCATCAGCGTGCAACTGCATTTCGATGACCATCATGTCGCCTCCGTGTCTGCCAGCCAATAAACACACACACAGTGACTTTGTGTACTTGAACAGAAGGTGTGAGCAAAACTAGCTAATGTACAAACTGTTGGGAGGGAATTTCCTTTTGTACTTTGTGGCAGAGACGGAACAGGACGTGCATTAGGACCTCGGAAATATTCAAATGCCTTAATTGTCCTTTACGTCAACACTGTCACACCTAATAAAGTTTCGTTTTAGAATCTTTTTTCCTTCATGTTCTCTGCTGCAGTACGTCTGTGTGTATTCATGTCATGCAGCCTGTGTTTGTACCTGGGGATCCACAGAGTTTCATTCACCAGCAGCACAGTTAAAGCCTGCAGGTGGAGCAAAGTGGGGTTCAAAATCTCTGCAGAGTCCAGCTCAGACTCGGGTTCGGAGGTTTCCCGCCGATTCTGGTCCCCGCCCGCCCCCCTCTGGTCCTCAGGGAGCGGCACGCAGCCGCTGCAGGTCAATGAGCCGCGGCGTGCGGGTCCGGAACAGTCTGACCCCGGCGGCTCCAGGGAGCAGTCCGAGGACACGGAGCAGTAGTCTGTCAGGGAGCTCTGGTGTTGGATGATCTGAGTGCCGGCCTCCTCGCTGTAGGTCAGCGTCACCTCTCCATTCATCCATTCTAGCTTTTCCTCTTGGTCTGTTGTCTTAAGGTCCGAGGTCGTCGTCGCCGCCGTCATCCCGGCAGGACGCTGCACAGAGAAGACGTCCCGCAGTGGATTGCTGTCTCCACAGCTGAAAACAAACCACAGTCGCATCAATGTCAACTGGGACGCCAGCGGCTCGTCTCTGCTGCTAAACTGAAGATGAACGTAAAGGTTGATACGGATTTCCTGACGAGAAGCGGTGTTGCATCATCCTTGTTTCTGTGCTACTTTGTGAATCAGCATCAGCAGCCTGAACATGAAACATGACGAGGCCGGTCGGAGCTGCTCTCTGCTAACATCACTCACTGGGAACGTTTATTTGTGCAGCTCAATATCATCGTCCTGATGGGCTTCACAGACCCACATCAGGGATGTTTCCAAAGAATCCCCACCCCCACCCCCCCAAAAAGAAAAAACAAAACACATAAGGAAAAATGAAGAAACCTTCAGAGGGATTTTCTCTCCACATCTAATTTAAGATTCTTCTGGCTGCCAAACTTTGAGCAAAGTTATAAAGGAGGTCGAGCTGAGGGAGTTCATAGAATGTCACGAGCAAATATTGATATTTGAGAGTGAAGATATTTTATATTAATACAAAGACTTTTGTGTAGAATAGTTGGTAAGTGGGAAGCTGCAGATTAAAATAACACGATATTAATCTGTGTTTGGAGAGAGACGCTCAGAGCTATTACAGTCGGCTTCATACTAACCACACAAATACACACAACCTTTAACCTGGTTATTAAAGGACTGTAACAATGTTGTAAGGATGTTTCTGAGGCTCCTCTCACCTGTACTTGGCACAGAGCTGGTAGGAGGCAGCATGGAAGAGCAGCAGGGTGTTGCTGTGGTCGTCCAGGGTCCAGACTGCCTCTTCTCCCCACAGGCTGAAGCTAGTTGTCATGGATACAATGGAGGAGGGGGGGCTGTAGGGCTCCAGCCTCCGAACTGCCTGAAGAGTCGGGGAGTCGATCACCAGCACACCCGCACCGTTGGAGTACCACAACTGATAAACACCAGGACACGACACAGGACGAGAAGGAGTCAACTCGATGTCCACAACGGGACGACGTCGTCCTTTTATTTCACTCACCTGGGAGCCGCCGCCGACTAGCACCATGCTCCTGACTGCGTAGGGCCTCTGCCTGGGGTCCGAGTCCTTCAGACCAAACACGGTCTTATTGAGGGTGTGGGAGCACAGGTAGGTGTCCCCCTCCAGAGGAAGTCCCTCCACCAGGCTGTACACTGCTACCAGGCCATCAGACATCCCCGCAAACACTCTGGCCAGGCTCTTCAGTGAGTGAAGAAGAAGAACATAATTACATTTGGAATGATTATACTCAGTGAGAACAACAAAGATCGGACTCCTCACGTCCTTAAACCATTTCTGCTTTGGCCCCGCCCCCTTCTTCATCAGGGCTACTAGGCTAGTATACCCATCACTTTTCACACTTCACACTCAGACATGAGACAGAGGGACATTGAAACCACCTAAAACCTTCATGAAATCAGTGTGTATGCAGATGACATCTACCAGATCCCTCAACCTTCCTCCTTCCAGTCCATAATATGATTAGCACCGTTGGAAAGGTCCTGGCTACTCCACTAACTCTCTGCAAGCTATCTTGAGTGGGGACCGACCCTGCAGCCGCACGCCTCCATTAAAGGACTCGGACGTTTCTTCAATCCTTCTTAAAATAAACGCCTTGCTACGACCAATGTCCCTCCTGGACTGTTTCTCCTCCCTAAAGTCATCAACCAACAGATTTCAGTGGAAAGGATTGAAGAAACTGGACCCAGAAGACATGGCAGACACGATGCCCCAACTTTTCACTCTATCGCTTCCAACAATGGATCGAATGTGTTGACACTGAGCGGAGGATCTGTCAGGAAGCCATTCATAGATAAATCAGGACAGACACACAGCTGCTTCTTATTTAAACACTGTAAACATCTCGCTCTCTCTCTCTCGCCATCTTTCTGCCTGGTGGAAACCAAATGACACACTTGACCTCAAACTATCAGAGACTCTCCCTCCTATCTGGCATCACCCCGTGTTTACAATCTATAAGGAAGTCATGAAGGTCCCAGCGCGGCATCGGAGAGGAGCGACCGGCCTCGGGGCACCTCGTCAGTGGCAGCTCTCTCATGACCTTTGACCCTCTTGAAACAAACGTATAACTCACCTCTGCACTGTCACTATCAGCACGTACTATTAGGAGGACCTCCTCCTCTCCTCTTTCATCTCCCTTCTATCTTTACTCACGTGTTATCCCACAATATCTCAAACCATTCATCTTATCAGCAGCTAAGGAAAAACACTTTTTACTCGACGGGAAAGAAAGAAAGAAAGAAAGAAGATCATCAATCAATTACTGGTTAACAGACCATGTGACCGTAGAAGCAGCTCGATCCTTCAGGACCATCTCAGCCCCGTCACATAACACCTGGTCTCCTTTTCCTGCAGTTCATCCAGAGTTTATTCGTCTCTGCATCGCTTCACACCAACATCTTTGCTCAGCGCACAATTATGACTTTTCATTCTAATAATCAACTTCTAATAGTCATTTTATGCAGAAATGTAATTGACATGATGGTTGCCTGGGAGCTGCATTCCCTTTTTTGTGTCCTTCTGCAGAAGTAAACCATCAGGACAAATACACCATCTTCATTCCTGCGACTGAGATCGTCTCAGAGACTCACATTAGCTTCTGCTGACGTTTTCAATGTATTGTTTGCACATGTGGAGGGAAAGAAAAATGTATTTGTGGAGCAGATTTCATACCAGTGGCGACGCAAAGTGCTGACCAGACGTGCAAACACGAGAAGCAAATAACAGAAACAATCGAATCCAAGAGGGAGAATACAAGAGTAAATCAGAAGCACACGGGTGGGATTGGACGTGGTTAACATCGTCTCCAGTCCACAGAGCAACAAAGCAGTTTGAAGGCAGCTTCACCCTGTTCAGCCGGGCGTCCCGAGAGGTCTGCACGGTTTGGTCCCGGGGATCGAGTATCTCGGATGATTCATGCGCCAGCAGCTGGATATGAATTGTTGTAGTGACCCGAGAACTGGAGTTCTGTGCTGAGAGGTTTGGTAGGAGCATGATGGATCAGATGAAGCTTCTCTTGAACGTGTTGTGTCATCGCCAGAATGATCCACAACACCTCAATCCCACCAGTTCTACTTCTAAAGGAGGTACCCAGGCCACGGGATCGCAGGTCAGAGGTCAAACAGGCCGTAAAGAACAACTGTTCCCACACAAGCATCGTTCGGTGGCTCTCACAGTCGCTACTGGCGGCATCAGCACGCTGACCATCAGCACGTTTACCGGATCCCACAGGTCCATCGGGACCAGTGAAGGCAGCAGTTAGTACCAATAATCTGCTTTATGTTTCTGTTCAGGTTTGTGCAAAGTAATTATCAGTTTTATGACCAGTGTAGGGACATTAAAGACCGTCCCGGTAATCAACGTTGATTGGATGGAATCAGTTTTTACTGCCTGAAGAGGAGCACGACGAAGGTTTATGCGTGTGCGTGTGCGTGTGTGTGTGTGTCACCGTGCACTGACCTGCTCTCCCGCTGGAACAGGGAACAGGCAGGTGATGATGGCTGGACAGGAGAACAGTTTCTGGGGCTGGCTGAGCGGACACATGTCCTTCAGATTGTAGATGAACACCTCCTGCTCCTGGACACACACACAAGCACACACACATTCAACAAGCTTTCCGTCTCTGCTGCAGGTCGTCCTTTAAGAAACGTTCAATGTGACGTTCCCACTGTATTCAGTGGTTTGTCCTCCCTGTTAAAACTCTATTTTATTTAAATATAAAGTGATTTTAAGGTCGTATAGTTACATTATGTTGTTTAAAATTACAATTACTTATCAAAAAATACATCCGAATATGTTCTGTTCTCCAAAGATGCTTTTATGCAACATTATGTTGCTTTTGCATCTTTCATCCGTCTGAGGCGTCGTCATGGTTACGATGGATTGCGAGTCTCCACTCCGTGACAGACTCCATTCAGTCTGAAGTCCGACAGCCTCCCTTGTTTAAATTTGCAACACCTCTCGTCTGCCAGTGAAATCGATGCTCTGAGGGAAGCTGAGACTGCGACTGTTACCTGCACACGCACACGCACACGCACACGCACACGCACTAGTCTGGACTCTGTCTACCTCGGGATTCTATTTCTGTTCCTTCTCTCTCTCTTTCTCTCATGAAACCTTTGTTAGGAGACAAACATCTCTAAGAATAGAATTCCATCTGAAAATCAACCCGCAGCTGCAGCGTGTTGGAGCTTCACGTTAGAGGAGTTTAACTTCATCTAAAACCTCTGAGACTGACAGCTGGGAAGCAGTGACATCATCCTACAACCGGTACAACTTCCTCTTGCAGTTTCCCAGCAGCGTTGATGCCCCAGTGAAACCGTTAATGTTGATAGAAACATTGAATGCATGACAGCATGTCGGTCTCAGGTACCTCGGTGGCCACCCACAGGGTGTTCCCCATCTTCATCTGGCAGCTGATCTTACTGCCGGGACACGATATCCTCTTCACCTCCACCCGACCCTTCTCCACGTTGACCACGCTGTAGTTCCTACACAACACACACACACAGAGGTGACGTCACACACGCAGCACGACCGTCAACTCATCAAGGTGATGTTGGAAATTTAAAGGACAACCCCGCTGTTTTTTAACCTCTTGAGTTGCAGCTGCAAACGTTCTTATTGGTGAAGCTGCAGCTCTGCTAGAATCATCACACAACTCATTTAACCTTTTTATCAGGGGGGGTCGTCAGGTCCCCTGAGTTCAACTCTATAACAAGAAAAACTTATGAGAAATGTGATTACTTTTGTTATTTTGAATGTAATTCATCTCTATTTTTCTTCGCTCTCTAAATCCAACCGCTCGAGGCAGATGGCCGCCCACACTGCTCGAGGCCTCTTCCAGTTAAAGGAGGTTTCTGCTGCTCGTTGGCTGCACATCTATAAAGAGCTGATTTGTACGTATGGTGACCTGAGAGAACATCTGCTGGGATTTAATACATGAACGTCTAGATGAAGATCTGGATCCAGAAGTAGTTTAGATACTTGGGGATTTATAGACTCTTAATCAGACTTATTGTCAAGGAGTTTTGGCCCCCGATCGTAGAACCACCACTGAAACAAATAAAAGCTTCTATTGAGACACTTTCGTGAGAACAAGCATGTTTTTTTCAAACATCCTCACGAGGTCTTTTACTTCCATCTCTTCTTCTAAAATCTGTTTGCAAACAGGTAACTGGAGCATGCACGCCCTCGTCTGGAGGGGGCGGCGGGTGGAGGAGAGGAGGATGTACTTTGTAATTTATAGTCCTCAGATTAGCCAGCTCCCAGGTCCTGAGGGGTCGGTGGGAGACTCGGGGGGGGGGGGGTTAACG
>CAAKHC010016528.1:0-19898 GCA_901007825.1 Macroramphosus scolopax | reverse complement strand
ACACCCAGCACTGGTTCCTTGGAACTTTATCTGGAGTCTTACTGACGTCTCATCGGGAGATGTTTGATGGTGATTCACTGTCCAGGCATGTCTGTGTTAGACACATCAATGTGACGTGTTGTCTGATGAAATTATGAATTATGAAATTATATTGAAATTTATGTTTAATACGTTTGATTTTCCTCCGTTTTAACAGACCATCTACTTACGTTATTGCCAGCCAAACTTTTCGGAACTTGTGAGCAGCATTAGAACAGTAATAATAAACCATATGTGCACTGAACCTGAGGATTATACGTCGACAGACATTGTGACAGCCGAGGCCGAATGCTCCACGTCCCAGACGGACGACTGGGAGGGACATTAGTGGGTGAAGGACTCACTTGGAGAGGTAGAGCTCGGTGAGGCTGTGCAGACCACACACCGACTGGGGGACACACTCCAGCTGGTTGTCATTCAAGGAAAGCACCTCCAGCGACTCCCGTAGAATCAGGGGGAACTCAATGGGACACACTGCAGAGACGGAGAGGGTCACAGCATGATGGACACTGGAGCCAACAAGCCGTAGATGCAATAAAACCTACGGTTACACACTCAGTATATATTCAAATCCAGGTCTTGTTGATCCATTGATCAACAAGACATGAAGGCACCCCAGTAGGATGTGATCCTGTGGATCTGCAGTGGTACTAGTACTGGTACTACTGGCACATAATTCAGCCTGTCAGGCACATTCCTCCTAAGCTGTGTTTATTCATGGCGAGCTTTTGTTTGGGGTCAAAGGTGGTTCAGTTATAAATGGTCTGTTTTGTTTGTAAGTCTTGGCAGTGATGAGAAGACTTGTGATTTCAGGGAAATAATACATTTACAGTGATGTTGGATTGCTTTCAGGTTTGTGCAGCTCTTCAGAGACAAAAAAAAATACTTTTCAAGCTACTTAAACAAACAATTCCAGATTCTCCATGACAGACGAGCGGCCGAGTCATTGTGTTGTTAAGTCTCAAGTCCTGAGTCAAGACAGGCAAGTCACAAGTCGCAACAAGTCCTAATATGTTCTTTAAAAAGGTAATGCATATATATAAGCTATAAAGAAGCAGAGCTACCTGGGTCGGGGTCCCTTCGGTTCCATGTGGTCAGGAAGGCCAGTCTCCTGGACTTCGGGGCCTCTTCTGTTCTAAACAACCCAATTTTAAACGCAGACATCAGGTGACATCACTGATGAACAACAGCATGAATCCTCGAAACAGGACGGCGACTGGAATATTCTGTTATTGGTAAAGAGATTCAAATATCTACAGATGATTTCAAATGTGCCAGTTCCTGTGAAATTAAAGATTAAAGGTCCCAATCAATTAACCAATTAAGGAACTCCTCATTAAAAGATTTCATTATAATGTATCATAGCTTCTTGCCTGTTATGAGGTTAAAAATATCAAGTGTTTGTACTTGTGTATTTCATATCATGCTGACGTGTAGCTTAGAATACCTGCTGTATGTGTTGCCAGGCAACACATACACATACGTGGACCCCCCCCCTAAAGCTGTTCAACTCCACCGGATCACATGTTTGATCATGTTGACTGTGGATTCAAAAAAGAAACTTTTGCAGAAGCAGAAGAAAAGTTTCCTCTGTCCAGGAGAAGAGGATGACTCATCGTTTGTTTGATTATTTGTTATGATCAAGTTGAACAAGCCCTGGACGGGGGAGGGTCCGACACCTGGCTGAGCAGGCTGGAGTGTGTTTCACGTGGACGGGCCGCTGTCAGAACCTTACCATCACAAACCTTGTATACACACAAGACACACACACACATAACGCACCACACACACACACGTACACAACACGCAACACACACCACACACACTAGGAGCAGTGCTTGTGTGTGGACCTACTTGCCCAGCTGGTTCCTGGAAAGGTCCAGAGTCCTGAGCTGAGAGCAGCTCCACTTACTGGGGGCTGGAAGTGTCGCAATGTGATTCCCACACAATCTCAAGGAGGCGAGAGCCTGGCGGGAGGAGGAGGAGGAGGAGGAGGAGGAGGAGGAGGAAGAGGATGGAGAGACCGTAAATCACACGCTCACATTTTAATTTTAAGGAAACACGGATCAGATGGCCGACTGTGTTACTGCATCACTGGTTCTGTTGTCACTTTCGTATCTGGTTCTGTCGTCACTGGTTCTGGTTCTGTCGTCACTGGTTCTGTCGTCACTGTCGTCACTGGTTCTGTCGTCACTGGTTCTGGTTCTGTCGTCACTGGTTCTGTCGTCACTGGTTCTGTCGTCACTGTCGTCACTGGTTCTGTCGTCACTGGTTCTGGTTCTGTCGTCACTGCTTCTGGTTCTGTTGTCACTGGTTCTGTCGTCTCTGGTTCTGTCGTCTCTGGTTCTGTCGTCTCTGGTTCTGGTTCTGTCGTCTCTGGTTCTGTCGTCACTGGTTCTGGTTCTGTCGTCTCTGGTTCTGTCGTCTCTGGTTCTGGTTCTGTCGTCACTGGTTCTGTCATCACTGGTTCTGTCGTATCTGCGGTCCGAATTTATCTTCAGACCGTATGAACAGTAGTAGTACTGTATTAACAGTAGTAGTACTGAGTACTGTATTAACAGTAGTACTGTATTAACAGTAGTAGTACTGTCTGAGTGTAGCGTTCCCGAGTCAAACACAGATCAACACTGCCATCTAGAGGCCGACAGGCTCATCACACACTGTATATTTATCACTGGGCCTTCGACCCGGCGGGTGAGAACCTGGCAGGTAGAGATGATGTCAGGATCAGGTGAGGAGAGCAGAAACAGATCCAGGTGACGCTTCCTACCTCCAGTTCAAATATATATGAGGGCAGCTCCTTCAGGCTGTTGTCAGAGAAGTCCACGTCCTGTAGATGAGTCCTCCAGAAGATGGAGATGGTGTTTGGAAGACTCTCGATGTCATTGGAAGAAGCTCTGCAGTGCCTCTGCAGGGGAGGAAACAGGAACATACATGTGATATCTGACTGCACCGTCTGATCCGATGTGACCTCACAAAGACTACGGTGACGATATTTACAGTCCGTTATAAATCTGTGGCTGATGGAGATGTTCCCTGGTCATAAGAGGATATTTTAAAAACATGGCGACAGTTGCAGGAATCCTCTAAACAGGAGATCCATTAAACCAGAAGTGGACTGTTGTCCGTCGGGTCTCTCACCAGCGGACAGGCCCAGGGATCAGGGAAGACGCTCAGCTTGTTCCTGCACACATTCAGGTAGATCAGGGACTTCAAACAGTGCATGACGGCTGTGGGCAGAGCGCTCAGACAGTTATCAGACACGTCCAGCTCCTCCAGCTTACGAAGGCCGATCCAGTTAGTCGCTGGAGTGAAAGAAGAAATGTGGGATTAAGACCTGAACATCACATTAATAATAAGAGCAACAACAACAAAGCTGCAGTGGAACATACAGTCAGGGATGTCAAACAGGGCGGTGAGCTGGTTCTTGGCTGCAGAAAGTCTCTGGATGTTGGTCAGGTGCAGAAGTGTCGGTGGAAGACTGGTGAGCTGGTTCTGAGAGAGGTTCACCTGCCGTAAACTGACGCAGAGGCGAGAAGGAGGCTGAGTGGATGGGACAGGAGGCTTCTCAACAATTCAGATGTTAGCTAAAGACGTGTTGACATGCGTCACGATACATGAAAACATGGCAAGATTCTTTCTTGGGAGGAACATTCTTGTTCCTCCCACGTTTACCTGGAGCAGATGACCTCGCGGGAGCTGTGAGTGGCCGGCAGCTCCTTCAGCAGGTTGTTAGAGAGGTCGACCTCCCGGAGGTGGAGGAGACCCCAGGGCACCACCGAGGGCAGCGCCGTCAGGCTGTTGGACGACAGGTCCAGGTGGGTGATGGATGTGGAGACGTCCATGAACCAGTCGAGCTCCAACCAGGGCAACTGTAGACCACTCCAACACACACTGACGGCCTGCACACACACACACACACACACAATAATTACTAAATGCTCTCATTTCTTGTTCATAGCGAAACATATTTAAAAGCTGCACTAGAATTTGATGAACCCTCTACAGACCTGCTCTCCTTCTGCATCAGACGCTTCTTGTAGTTTCTGTCTGAGGAGACGTTTGCTGAAGGCCGGATGGTCCATCAGGGTGTACGAGGAGAAGCCGGCGCCATTCTGCAGCAGGAAGTCGGCTATCTCCTCGTTATCTGCAACACACAAAGAAATACTCTATCCCGGTTATTTACAGGAGCAGACATGCAGCCATCCGGTGAGTGTGTCACGTGTCTAAACATGAAGGATGCTGAGTCCGCTGCTTCCGACCTGCTCGTGCGGCAGCGTATAGCGGCAGGCCGCTGATGACGGCGAATTCATCGCTGTGGATGGCGCAGTCCCTGGCGTCGGCGTTGTAGCCGTGCACCAGCAGGCGGACCACATCCAGGTGGCCCTGCTGGCACGACGTGGCCAGCATCCAGTTGAGAAGGTCTCGCCTGAGACACGGAGCTGAGAGGGAACCAGAGAGAGGACGTCAGTCAGGGGTCTTCATGTCTTCATCAACATCCACATTAACACATGATTACTTAACATGAACATCATATATGTGTGTAATGAGGGAGCGATTTCAGCGGACACGTCAACACTCTGGAGGAGCCGGGGATCGAAGCAGGGATCTAATGATTACAGGACTCACCCGCTGTGCCTCCTGAGTCACAGGTTAATCCACCCGATTATTTAATAAATATATAAATCTATGATATCGAATCAGATTGTGAAATGCCTGAAACACACCGCCACTAGTCTGTGTGGCTCTCTGCTTCACAGGTGGCACCACAATAACAATGTATGACATCATCATCACTTTACAAGCGTTGCTCAAGCGGTGCCTCTGTGATGAAATTGGAGGACTAGACTCGGTACCAGTTCTGAAACAACCCCCCTTAGTGAGACACAGGTACCACTTGGCTGGGTTCTGGAGGAGGTTCGTTGTAGGTGAACGTCAGAGGAATCACAACAAGCACTAACAGAAGCAGCATGATAGTCATCAAGAACAGAAACCGACATCCGACCAGATGAACGCTCGTCTCCTCCTACCAGGTACGGAATCCAGCAGCTGCTTCACCAGGCCGCTGTGGCCGTAGTGCGCCGCCAGGATGGCCGGGTTGCTGTTGGACGGCTCCTGGGGCACCGAGATGCCGGCTTCTTTCAGGAGGTAACACACACTCCCCAGGTCACCGTGCTGAGTGGCCACACATAGGAGACGCACCTACAAGAGCACACACACACGGTCAGAAGATCTCTGGTAGGAGAAGTCCTTCATTTCATCATTTCATCTTTATAAGTGAACACTCACATTAACAGCAGGTGTTTGTTATACAGCTTAAAGATGGAGGCAACTTGCTCCATTAACGATGCTTTGTATTCAGCTGACAAGCTGTTGGTCAATAACAAGCAAACTGACTCGTCTCCATGTGGAAAGTAATCTGAGGCTTTCTGTAGGAACTCTCTGGAGCTTTTGAATAAAAGCTGAAACTTGGAGCAGAGACATGCGGAAGTGTGAAATATAAATGAAGAAAGATGAGGTTCTAAGAGGAACTAGTGTGGTCATGACGGACCAGTTTTACAGGTTACAGAGGCAAAGGGTATGAAGTTTCTTCCCTTTAAGTTTGGCACATAAAGACAGAGAAGTGGTGCAGACGAAAGTCTGGCAGACGGACCGGAGCTCAGAGTCGACAGTGTTTTCAGTCTGTTTGTCTTCATTACGGCATCACGTCCAATTTGTGCACAACTTTTGCATTTAATGTGTTTTTATTTATAGTATTAAAAGGAGGTTGATAGCAGCCCGATACTGGCATCGGGATAAGTAGACCAGACCTTTGCTGAAAAACAAACAGCATCAGCATCAGCATCAGCATCAGCATCAGCATCAGCATCAGCATCAGCATCAGCATCAGCATCAGCATCAGCAGCATCATTATCATCATCATCATTAGCATCATCATCATCAGCAGCAGCATCATCATCATCATCAGCAGCAGCATCATCATCATCATCATCAGCAGACCACCCACCCGGCCACCCACCCACTCGTCATCACATCAAAACAACGCAGAGCGCTGCACCATTGCAGGAAACACTGGGCATCTCGTTCTCTTATTATTCTCACAGAGGACAGATACACTCATAAGTTGGTTGTTTCTGCTTCCTCCGACATTCAACTGGCTGAATTATTAACAAATAAAGGGAAATTCAAAGCGTGTGTGGGAGGAGGAAGCTGCTCTCGGTTCAAAGGAGGATTCCATAACCACCAGGTTCTTCCAACACATCCTCCATGTATATTTACAGTATGTCTAACTACACCGACTGTTGCAGTTCAAACTATCAAGTATATGTTGGCGTACCCACCCCGTCTATTTGAGGCATCCCAGCACTGCACTCCACGCAGCAGGCCTGCTGAATCAGCTCCCTGGCAGCCTCGTCCGCTCCGTCCTCGTATGCCGCCTGGATGTTCTCCAGAGTCGGGGAAGGAGCCAGTGCGGAGCAGAGACCCGGGCCTTCCACCAGCGACGCCTTGGCTCCCATCTCATCCCCGGAGCCTGACACCACAGAGGACAGAACAAAAGCCAGCGGGATCATATGGAAGCTGGTGGCAGCATGCCGCAGGTGGAACACATCGTCTTACTGTGGTCCTGTCAGAAGTAGGTCGTCTTATTAACTACGGCGCAGCTGAGTGGATTAGTGCTCACCGAGGAGTGAGATCCTGCAGAATTAGAGCTCGACACTGAACTCCAACAAACACACTGGTTTTAAAGAACAGTAATACTAATGCTCTGATGTACGATATGCAGGATTATACACATTCACACAACAACACAATACAGTCGCCCCCTGATCTGAAGCAGTGTTCAGTATTATGTGTAAAAACAAAAGGTCGTAGTATATAAAGTGAGATCCAAGAAGTGGATTTAAATTGGTGAAGTTTCAAGTATCGTTACTGCTCCACAGGCCACACCCCCGTCAGAACATTTCTATATTAAAGGCTCTTTATTATCATCTAGTTTTCCTCTGTAATGTAGCTCTGTGTTAACAATGTCACCTGCTGTGTAACATCATTCGATGAAACACTAACTGCCTTCACACAGGCGGTTCACTCCCCATGTCTGCCTCGCTGGTTATGAGTTACATCAGTTTCTTTTTTCGTCTGTGCCTGTTTCCTGCAGCCCGCTGGGTTTTCTATGAATAATTAAGGCAGCGAGAGTCTGACTGGGCTGCTGAGGTTACACGAGAAAGCCCGAGGGAGTGAAACCATTAGACCCTCATGGGCCTCCCATCGATACTGCCCGTCCGCCGGCCTCCATCACTTGAGAGAAGACCTTGAGAGGGATGAGATGGCCAACACACACTCCGTTACTGCGTCCACTTGTTTAAAGAGCAGTGAAAACATTCAGCCTGGCGGGGCAGCGCTGAACACGACTCTCTGGACTTGGTAAGGATTAGTCCTTTGCGAGTCATCCTCACCACCACCCACCCCCGAAGCATCAAATATTCCCTGCAGGAGGAAATGAAACTGCGGTTCGGAGGTGGAACAGGAATTTGTCTGAATGAACCAACTCTAATAGTTGTAGCTTCTAAAACTAGAGATGCAGTCAGAGAGAGAGCAAAGCTACGCCAAAGTCCATGGAAAGAAATGCTGTTTTTTCTCTATGTTGCCAGGATCTGCCCCCAAAATGTAATCGATCCTTCCTTTCAACAACATCCTAAAAGGTCCAGTGAACATCAGCTGGGTGATTCTTCCTCAAACTCCTGCAAACAAACAGACAAACTGACAGACGCCAGGAAAACCAACAGAGTTGTGCAAGTCACTGCAATAACGATAATATGATGACTTAAAAAGTGTAACATCCATATCAATAGTACCGTCGGATAATTAGAATATATATATATTACATGTGAAATGCTGCTTCACATTTGTTCACCATCTGTCGCCACAGTTGAACATTTGCATCTGCAACCCACAGATGCAGATTATGTCATCTATTATTGATCAAAAATATGCTTCATCAGCATTTCTAATGAGAGCAGAGGCGTGTTGTGATGGCGTGTATATACAGTGAGGAGGTCTACCTCAGGAGGGGGGGGGGGGGTTCTGTGCAGCGGGAGACGGCGGTTCGAGTCCCGTTCTTGACTGTGTGTTGGCCACCTACGATGTTTTAAGTGTTTTTGTGCCTAAACCTACACAGATTTACACCAAAGTGTTGATGCATCATAAAACAGAATTATTATCAGCAGTAACTTTCCTTTCAACCAGCTTTGGTTTGCAGAAACGTAACATATTCTCAGCAGCAGAACCGGCAGCCTGGACGATTCCAGCATCATTAACTTCCCTTCAGGACCTGAAATCTATCTTAAAACCATGTGGAAGGCATCTGAAGAGACCCGTCCCACTAAAGCCCAGTGATGCTCCATGTGTCCTTCAGTGAATGTACAGTGACATCACAATCAGGTGAATGGACGCACGTAGACAAACGCTGCTTCGTCGTCTCCACACCATCAGATCTGTTCAGAGCAGCTTGTCCATCCATCATGTGCAGCATGTAAACAAGGCTGCAGTCAGCGCTCAGCTCCGTCCCCTCTGACTAACCTGCTCATGGCGAAGAAGCAAATCCTCCTCTTCCTCCTGCCTCCATCACATCTGAAGCTGTCTGCCTGCTTCTCCTCTCAGACGTTTTGTGGCTTCTACGCAGCCTCCTCAGCCATTCTGGCTGCGTTCCCCGGACGCTTTGCCTCCCCTCTAATGCTCCGCCAGGCGTAGGAGGAAGGGGAGGGGGCAGGTAGTGGAACAGGAGGAGGGGGAAGGAGGGAGAGGCAACCGGGAATGATGCTCCTTTGTTGGAGACACATCTCTCCCACCTCTCCCCACTTCTCTCTCTCTCCCCCCACTCCTCTCTCTCTCTCTCTCTCTGTCTCTGCTCCGAGCCACCGGGATGACACACCCAAAATCTGCTTCATCTCAGTGCAGGTCCAGAGCAGCTTAGCTTAGCGTAGCTTAGCATTAAGAGCAGAAACACTGGGAAGCTGAATTATTTAGGTTTGTTTCACCCCAGCTGGACCTTCAACAAAATCTCAGATCCCAATATAATTTATCATCCAGCAAACAATCCACAGCACGAGGTCGAGTGTTAGCAGCAGCTCACCTGCAGGCTCTGTCTGGACCTCGACCCCCTCCCCTGACCCCTCTTTAAGGCACCAGCTCATTGTTTCCTCGTGGCTCACGTCGTGAGGAGGAACACAAAGCTTCATCCAAATAATAAACAAAATTCTTACGTCCCTTTCAAACGCGCAGATGATGCAAATCTAGTTGAAGTGTATTTTCCTCACACTTCATTGATGGAGCAGATAATTACACTTAAACACATTTCCAGGAGAAGTTCAGGCTCTCTCAGTGTTTGGATAATCAGTGGATGATCACTACTTGAACTAATATCATCTACTCTATTGTAGACCGTCTGCTTGAAGAGAAGACGAGCACTTTCTCTGTGTGTTCAGTGAGCAGAGTCTGTCTCATTCATACTGAGACAGTAAACAAATGAAACCGTCAAGTTTTAGTTCCCCTTTTGCTAAATTTACACATATAGATGCATTTCAGTTTGATGTCCTGATGAAGGCAGTGTGGAGTCTAGAGAGAGGTGGTGGAGGAGAACACTCACTGCTCGGTGGGTCCATGCTGCCGGCTCCGGAGTTCTGGGGAAGGCCGACGGACCAGTAGGACATCTCTGCTGGGGTTACTGGTGCACCTCCACAAAGAGGATTCAGCTGTCAGCCTGCAGGGAGAAAGCAGCGTGATGAACTCACACAGTTCATCTGTCGAGCCCAAATGTTTTCATGTTTATTTAAAAACTATTGATTGTCAGAGATTATTGCATTTCACAAAGACTTGTTCCTCCAGATGTTTGCGCACCGCAGGCCGAGCTCACATTCATTCATGTCTTTGTTCTCACCTCAGTACTGAGTTTAAAAAGGAAAAGATTGATTTGTGATATTCTAGTAAATGTCCAATAATTCCTTTTGAGTTCTGGTTTCTGCAACTGAATAATACAGGACAACATGTTTTTATATTCCTGTGTCGTCCTCAATCATTTTGAAGAATTAAGTTCATTTTTTGTTTAAAATACGTCAAAATGCAGAAAAGGGGAATTCTGTTCAGTCAAAAGAGAAACTTCACTACACTTGACCCAATCATTACACACACACACAAACACACACGCACACGCACGCACACACCCAGCCACACATACACACAGTCAGCGCACACACACAGTCAGCGCGCACACACACACCTCTGGAATCTTCAATTCAGTCTGGAAAACGCAAACACACAACTCTGCTTTACTTAAATGATGTGACTCAGTGTTTCCTGGATGGATTTGAATCTGCACATCGACCCCAGACACACGCACACATGCACACACACCGACAATAAAATGATGCGTCCACTGTAGCCGCAGACAGTTTGTTCATCCTGGTTCTCTCTTGCTGATTCAAACATTGTCAGTGTAATATGTCAATTCAGGACAGTAATTAATGTTTGTAAAATACCTTAAGCCTACATGACTGTTGTGTTTTGATTCTCCCTTGTTGTTATTAGTTATTGCAAACGTTGTAAATAGGAGTCAGTTCTCTACCAGTAGCAGAACGTAGTTTCACTTTGCAGACACTTCTCTGTTGATTACAATATTGCCGAATTAAGCAACACGACGTACAAGTTTGGAAACGTCCCTTCATTATGTGTCAGAGCGGAGGTCATAAAGGAAAAACACAATCATGCGCTAAATGGGAAGATTTTTAAAAGCAGATCGGTTTGTTTTGCTCCGGTGTCGCCTTCACGTACCGGAGCAAAAGAAGCAAACATGAGCACTTGTTGCGCTCGTAGCTGCAGCTTCGAATCAAACATTGTAATAAAATATTAAATAAACAGCTATCAGCTGACTCACCGCGACGTTTAGAAGCTCAGAGGGCATCATGGGGAAGTTTGACAGGTTTCAAGTCCTTTTGCAGTAGTTTAATGTTTTGTTAACTTCCTGATTCCACGACGAAGACTTTCCCGACCGACACACGCTGCATCAAGATGGACTTGAATGACATGCGCATTTCCGGCGAGGAACTTCAAAATAAGACCTATTCCCTATCTTAATTCAAAACTGCACATCAGGATAAACATTTCAAAATAAGATACGTAGCCACAAGGCATTTCAAAATAAAAGTGAAATAAATAATAATAAAAATAAAAATATCAGGAATACAAATTACAGCCTGCAAATGATCATTAAAATAATCATTTTAGGAGCCCTGACATTTTAATAAAAAAAAGATTAAGTGGCCGCTAATTAATAATGAGTGGTCAGATCATTAATTTATGGCCTCGATTTAAGTAAGATGGGGAATTAAATATTTTTTTTGTTGTTTCAACAAGAGGAAACATCAATACAGGACGAGTCGGGGATTGAACCTTCCAAATACCAGACGGCCACTCTTCCCCATGAGCCATGCTGCTTTTATTGATTAGAAGGACAGAAGGACACGTGCAACATATTTTATTTTCTTTATTTAGAATTTCTATTTAAATACAAAACTAATGTCAGAAATATGCAGAAACAGACACGTTTCTCAAAGGTGGTAATAAACAAACAAACAAATATGTTGGTAAAAAAACAGAAACACTATCCAATCAATGATGACACGGTTACTGCTGGAGAGGTAAATATTACCATATCTGAGTCAGTTCCTTCCACCGCGTGAGAGGCACAGAGAACATTTGTGTTATATACCATCAGGTTTTAATGAGGAACTGCAACAATGAACAGAATGATTTTTAGTGTGATGTGCAGATACGACTGATCAGTCGAAAGGGAAGCTGTCATCAACTTTTGTGTCCTTTACCTGCTTTAAGAGCTCGGCTGCAAAAACAAAAAGATGTATCATTATAACACATCATCTTAAAATCTCTGCTGGAATAAAAAATGCTGGAATAAATTGAAGGCAGCAAGACGGGAGCAGCGTATGACATCGTAATGACATCACATGTGACAACGCTTCCCAGTCCAGACACTGCATGAACACTGGAAAACATCAGCTGACGGAGACCTCCAGATGTGGATGAAAACAAAGAACTGTGTTCTTTAGTTAAAATGGAAATTTCTTCAAATGACCTGCTTTTCTTAAAACCCATTTAACTTTGCTTGGCTGTAAACTAAATGTAGCATTTACACCAGAATTAATTAATAGGAAAGGAGCTGTTTTCATTAAAACTACCTTTGTACCAAATCACATATGGGGAACCTCTAAATAAGTGATTGGGACTGAAACATTCCTGGTTTTACATACTGACACTACAGGAGCTGATGAGTTAACCCCCACCTCCACTCTATCACCAAACTGATTCATGGTTAAAGTTAATCTGAACATCATGAGCGTGACTGAAGACAAATAAGGCAGCGTCTGTGTAGACAATCGTCAATGTTGCCAGACATGACAGGAAGTTTTGTGGGGTCTCACAGAGTTTCTCTCAGTTTAATGGTCACTGCTTTCACCTCCGAGTACTCGGCCAGAGCGTACTCTCCCCTGAGAGGACAGACACAAGAGACACATGTCAGGTCACACACAGTGGAGAGGATGAACTGGTGAATACACATGAAACCTGAGGACACTTTTCTTACAGCTCTCGTCCGTTGCCTGACATCTTGTACCCTCCGAAGGGAGTCTGAGCGTGGAGGGCGTTATAGCAGTTTACCCTTCACAAAACAGAACAAGAGTAAACTTCAGCCAACAATCCGGTTGAAATAACATGTTTGTTTTTTATACTAAATAACAAGTAGATGATTGACATGTCAGTCCAGCCGGGGGACTCACCAGACGCTGCCTGTCTCCAGGGCTGCAGACACACACAGAGCTCGGTCCACACTAGTAGTGAAGACGGCCGACACCAGGCCGAACTGCGAGCGATTCGCTCTGTCTATCGCCTCCTGCTGGCTCTTAAAGCTGAAAATACACTGAACTGGACCAAAGATCTGGGAAAGGAAAGACATCCAAGAAGATAAAGAAACAAGAATAGAGGTGATGATAAAATTTGATGATATCTTCTTTTGCTACGAGGCGAAATAAGCTTCCACCTCTTCTGTAGCAATACGCATGTGGTCTTTGACCCCAGAGAAGATGGTGGGTTGAATGAAGAGGCTCTTGTCGCCCACGGCAGCGCCGCCGTACTCCAGCCTTGCTCCCTCCCTCTTCCCGCTCTCGATCAGATCCATGATCTTGTCAAACTGCGGTCGATCAATCTGGAGCCAGCAGACAAAGGAGAGAGACAGTTTAATCTATAAACAGTCTGTTGACATTCAGACCACACAACCACACCTTGATATCACACTTGGATGTTTATAGATCAACTAATTAAGATAAATAATCGCTGAGTGTTTGAACCTTTGATTGGGCCAGGGCAGAGGTATTCCACTGCTTCCCGTCTTCAGCTCTGTACTTGTTGTTTGCTGCACACATACGTAAATGCTGCTCTGAAGGTTGTCTGCCAGAAGCCTTTCTTACATGTTGAATTGAGACTGGCTACATGTGTGAATAACATGTGTCCATCACTAACACAACCACACTGTTAGATAATATCCTCCTATTTAAACTCCAGTCTCCTGGGGGGACGGACTCCAACTTTGTCATTATTAACCTGACATCCTGAATCCTGTCAGATATTGTTCAGGGTTAACTGCAGCACAGCCACAATCACACCACCAGAGGTCAGCAAAGACTATCAGCATTTCTTTATATCATGCAGACATGAGATCCAAATCAATCTTCTTATCTACAGTTGACCTATAGTGTTGAAGGACTAAAGTGGTCCTGCAGCCCTAAAGGACTCTTCTGCTCTGTATGTCTGTGGGTGTTTGTATGAAGTGCACGGCACCTGCGGCCCGTGTGACGTCTGCGGGTCCAGCGGGTCTCCCAAAACAATCCTCTTGGCGTTTTCAACGCTGCTACGCACAAACTCTTCATAAATGCTCTCTTCTACGAAGACACGCGAGGCCGCCGTGCAGCACTGACCCTGGTTGTAGAAAGCTCCTTTCTGGGTTTCCTCCACAGCCAGCTGCACTGTGGACACACACACACACACACACACACAAAATGTACTAAGGAAGAACCATTCAATTGGCTTCAGGAGCTTGACACACAATCTGACACTGGGATTTAATCTACAAATACACATGCAGCCAGGCGAGGTTCTCTGCTGCAGCGTTCACTGACCCTCCTGAGCTGCGGTAAATGTTCTTTGACTGTGATGTCACTTTGTCCTTTTTTGACACCAAAGGCACAAAAGAAGTGAAATGCAGAGATGAAAACTGAGACTTGACAGGCTTCCTATTTCACCTGAAGCTGCAAAGGAGCTGAACAGAACAATCAGAATACAGCGTTTTGATGTTCCACTTCAATAACGAGAAAGTCAGCGGGCACATCAGTTCACTCACAGTCGCAGTCGGCGAACACGATGCAGGGGTTCTTCCCTCCCAGCTCCAGAGTCACTCTCTTCAAGTTGCTTTTGGCTGCTGCCTCTTTGATCAGCTGCCCAATCTGCAGGAAGGTACATGGCGATTAGGAGTCAAACCTCAATGCAACATAAGTAATACTGCACAAAAAAATGTTCTGCCTCCAGAACCCAGAAAGAGGTTTCATTATGTTACCACCTGCATGACTTGATATCTGAGTAAAACAAAGAAGTGGTCACACACAGCATCTGCATCAGAACCTCAGTATTTATTTATAGGAAATATGTCAAAAGAAAGACACGTACTTCTGTGGAACCAGTGAAGGCAACTTTGTCGATGTCCATGTGGCTGGCGATGGCGGCTCCTGCTGTGGGGCCAAACCCCGGCACGATGTTCACGACTCCGGGAGGGAACTCCGCCTGACATGGAAACCAAGACAACACGTTTGTGAGGCGGGATAGACGAATCAGTGTCTGCCCTCTGGAAGAGTAACTGCAACGAGGGATATTTACTGAGAAACGTCAGTGAACAGTAACAATACAAAAAACTTCAAATATCAGCCCAACATGTCCTTTATGGAACCTTCCTGCCACCAGGCCATCAGGTCCAGATTATCTTCCCTGTGGAGAACAACCCACGACAAGCTAATCACATAAGAAGCGGGATTTTCTATCGGAAAACAGACCCACGATCTACTCAAGAAGAGCGCAGCGAGAGGTTTAAAGTCTACAAGACTTGGATCAATGTCCCACGTTGCATGTTGAGCCTAACATCAGACCTCTTTGATGAGGGATCCAAGGTGGAGGGCCGTGAGGGGGGTCTGCTCCGCTGGCTTGATGACCACAGTGTTTCCACAGCTCAGGGCCGGTGCGATCTTCCACGTGAACATCAGCAGAGGAAAGTTCCACTAGCACAGACAAAAGAACACGTTAGTTTACTGCCATGAAATATGAGCGATTAAATTCAACCAGACTGTTTGTCAGACCACAAAGAGGCACACTGACCCTAAACTCAATTACCTCTAATGAAATTAATTTATGCAGTTGCGGTGTATATCATAATATCTTTCTTTTTACCAAAACAATTTTGGGTCAGTGTTTTGTTCACCCGCTCAGGCAAGCGTGACTGCTAAATGACCAATAAACAGAACAGTTTGTACGTCATGGCTCGATTCTTCTGGATGTGAACCGGCTGACCAGCTGGCTCCGGCTGTTCTGTGGCAAGTTTTGCATGTTCTCTGCGATGTCTGCGTGGGTTTCCTCCCAAAGACACAATGACTTAGGACTTATAGTCCTGTGGGTGTTGATGTAAATAGTTTTCTGTCTCTGAATGTCTCCCGTGAGGGACTGGCGAGCAGGTGAAGCCGACCTCTGACCCATTGTCTACAGTAATGTTAGCTTAAATTACGTAAGATTTTTTACATATTTTTAATACTAAGTTTGTTTATTGGTGTGTGTTTTTTTAAACTGTTTTGATCGTTTTGATAATCAACCCTGTCTGAGATAACCGTTAGCAATGTTAGCCAATCAGCTAGCCTAGCGGCTAATACGATAAAGAAACAGTTTATGAGGAGGGTGGGCAGCTCTACGACCTTTTGCTCTTAATCGGCTTCTCTCTTTTCCAGCTGATGAGCTGATTAGGGCAATGTGGGAAGTTTAGCGCCACCTATCAGTCCAAAAAGTTTATTAACTATTTAACGGAAGTCATGTTAAAACGGAGTGTTAAAGCTGTGGAAAACAGTGACGAGCTAACGTTGCTAACAGTTATGTGAAACACAGAAATTATTATCAACATAAACAAAAATGGTAAAACAGTAAATGTACAGTAATTAGAACAAAATGAACTGTCAGAAGTGAACTAACTGTAAGGTGGAGACGACGGTAAGTTAAGCTAACGTCGCTCTGAAGTTGACCGGAAGTAAAATGTTCGTGAAAAGAAACTTTTTCACGTACGTGAGAGGCTCAAGCCGTAGCCGATATAATCAACGTAACTCATCATCAGTTCTTTACTTGCCACAGTTCAACCAAAGCAATTTTTATCACTTGGAGGTTCGTCCGGAGAGAAAAAACACACGAAGCAATAAAAGACGCTCAGGATTAAAACAACAAAGCAAACTCACAAAAAGAGGTTTCCCAGTTCGTCTGATGTAAGTTGGAACCAAATGACCCGTAATTGAACACTCGAACCCAAATCAGAAAGCCATACTTGTGAACGCTGCATGTTTGTTGTTTAGGCTTTGTTAACTTTTACGACACTTTGGAAACACTTAAGGAGCTTGAGATGGCAAGTCAGGAGAAAGGTTTCCTGTTTTCCATTGACAATGACTCACTACGTGTGAGTGCCAGCAGTTCTTTCACTCATTACAACATCCTTCAGTATAAATTTCACTTTTATGATATAATCTGCCACGTCAAACAACAGCCATTTTGTTCCTTTGTTTCCTAATCAACATTATAGACTCAGAGTCGCTCTGGATTGACACAGTGAGGGAACGAACGCAACCCCACCCTAAAACAAAAGGAGATATTTCGATGTGTGACAGTCGATCTGAGCTGTGTGTTCCTGCAACAGTTTCCCCGCAGGGATTAGGAGAGATGAGGTCGTGTTAGGGGAGAGGAAAGACGATGACGCCGTGTCTGTTACATTTACCAGCGTTTCTTTCATTCCCTCATCCAGATTTTACTTTTTTTAAATTGAGTGCAGTTGCCCGGCTAGCGGTACAACATTTATGATCCGTCCTTTTCTGCAAAGCCGACTTCAGTCTTTAGTGTTCAGCTTCAGGACTGCAACCTCCCAAACCTCGACTACATTAAAGAAGTAGTGGGACATTTGGGGAAATACACAAGACAACGAATCCTAACAGCGACTCAGAAAGTGAGAAACAGCTGTAACAAAGAATCAGACGGGGCGATTGTTCCTGCTAAAGTCCGTCCTCTAACAGTCCCTGTTTGTTGCCCCAAAAGAGCAGCTGCTTCAACTCAGGTCGCTGCTACAACATCAAGTTTGTAGTAGATATCTGACAGACCAGCTTTGAACTTGACAAAGAAGATGTTTCCACTTGTGTGTAGTGAAATGAGAAAACACTCCAGATTCTATTATTACAAAACATAAAATGCTAACTTTGTTTATAAATCATGTTATTCCAGATATATATTCTGTAGCCCTTCTTAGGGTCCTTCCATTGTGTTTCTTGTCCTCTTTCACCGCAGACAAACAGTGATGACTCACACACGTCTGGGAAAGCAGAGACAAACTGATCCTCCATTGTCAACATGGAAAGGAACCATTGTTTGCTAGGAACTTTTCTTCCAACAGTGGTAGCGTGCGGCTGCCAATACGACCGACGCCTGCTGTCGCCATGTTCATTGAAAATGAACGACAGCTGGCTGAAGCTCCTGGTGGGAATGCAGGTTAAGTGTCCGACAACAACATGATTGACTTCAGTGTAACCTGTAACTGTCATCCGAAGGCTTGACGCCCTGACAGTATAACTTCAAAATCAATCCAACAGATATGCCGCGAGTGAATGGAAGCTAAGTGAGACATCAGTACTGCGGCCGAACCACTTGGCTGAACACAAACCTCGGCTAAGCTGGCCGTAACGGAGGAACTCCAGTCCTGAGTCACTTGATTATGTTACATCCAGGTGACAACGAGAATCTAGGAGTGTCATGGTCAGGCTATTCTCCCCGTACTTCTTTATCCATCTCTTTTGGAATGGATGTGCATGTCAACACGTGTTTTTCTGGGTCCTAGAACATCATGAGACCGACCCTGTGCCAGAACTGCCACACAGCGCAGCTCTGTTCCAGGGCCTACACTGATCCACAGAGATGAAACCGATATCCGTCTTCTCCGACTCCGTCTGGAGACGGCGGCAAAACAAACAAGACAAACAAGAATCTTTCTCTCGAAGTATCCCAGCATTCTTTCAACGCTCTGATTCCAAACACATGTAAGATGATTTATATCCCTTTATAGATGTACAGTAATCCAGACGATGTAGACCCATCAAAGGTTCCATCACGATGTTGTGCAACGTTCGGATACTTTGAATTAATACTAATTACAGATTGTATCGCTGCTTTAGAGTCTGAATGATACAGAAGTACCTTTGACTGGACCACCTAATAATGACACACACACACACACACACACACAGAATCTAACAGTACATCAACAACATTTATGCGCTCCAGTGTGTGCAGCACTGTGTGTGTGTGTGTGTGTGTGTGTGTGTGTGTGTGTGTGTTTAATTTTCTCAGAAGTGGTTTTCACACTGAGCCAAAGTAACATGAACAGCATTGTCATAAGACTTCTCATTATACGTTATTGCTCATAAATTCAAACCAGATCCCCTCTGGACTTACTGGAATGATGGCTCCGCACACACCAACAGGCTCGTGTTTGGTCAAACACATGAAGTTGTCATCTGTAAAAGAACACAGAAAGAGGGCACATTCAGTCTCCCGTCATCGAGGTGGTTTGTATTAATGTGCTGTAAATATACAGTCACTGATTCCTTTTTCTAATTAATTATTGCGTCTTTTTTGCTGCCACTCGACCGCTCAAACCTGCAGCTCCGACTCGTCTCATTTGATACTCGTACTGAGCTGCTGTTGTCCTGCGAGCTCGCCTGTCAATCACGCCGCTGTCAACTCCCACAAACGTATCTTTTGATTGTGTTGTGGCTTCGGGTCTCCGGGTTTCCTCCTGTTTCAGAGATAAATTGTCCTCGCTGACCTCTCGGCTTACGTCGCACTTTCTCTGAAGGACAAACCGACAGTTTGGAGGCTTCTCGTGGTCTGTTTGTTGGATGGATCCGAACCCTAACAAAGGCGTGTTTGTGGCTAAATCTAACCAGACCTTAGCCGTAGTGCATCGTAAAACATAATTTCTCAAAAGTGAATTTCCGTAGTCGAACATGTATCATGAAATGTTGATATGAAACATATTTTGTGTTCAGAGACATTGAGATTTTACACTGGTTCACTGGTACACTGCCAACATTTGATTGTGGCGGCTGAGCGGTCCAGCTGCCTGGTAGTAAAGGCAATGAGCCCAATGCATTCTGGTCTGTATTTAAAAAGAGGTGCTTTTATATATCGACTTTCTACCTTAGCGGCAATCAGAGTGCTTCACCATAGTGACTCATTCACCAGTCACACTGTTGGCACACGTGAGGTGCTAACAGATTCACACACATTCATACAGTGATGTCACATCAGGAGAACTTTGTGTTGCTAAAGGACACTTCGACAGGGTCTCTGGAGGAGCCGGGGATTGAACTTGTAACCTTCTGAATACGGGACGGCCTCTGTACCTCCGGAGACATGCCTGCCCATTTGCCATCGACGGCCCGGTTTTATGGAAAGGCTTTCCA
>CAAKHC010016524.1:0-12078 GCA_901007825.1 Macroramphosus scolopax | reverse complement strand
TCTGAGCTGACCTTCTGTGCGCTTCTGGATTTAACACACTATCCTGCAACAAGGCAGCTTTGTGTGTGTGTGTGTGTGAGTACTGCAACTGCGAGTAAGTTCATCATTGCATGTGCAAAATGTGTGCATGTAATGCATGTATGTTTGGAAAGCACGTGTGTGTGTGTGGAGGGCCGCCTTGCCCTCTGTCAGGCCTTTGCTGTGTTCGGTAAGTGAGGCGTGCTAATACTGCGTGTGCTCAGGTTTCACGCATCAGCACACAGTCGAAGAGACTTAGTCGAGGTCACAGACTGTCAAACCTCCTCCCTTTTTCCTCTTCACCCGGTCCTCCTCCCCCATGACTCAATCCTTCCTTTTCTTTTACTAAATACTTTACCTTTAGCCAAGCTTCGGCACTCTGTCTTTCTTTTCCCTTTGCTCCCTCCTCCCACTCTTCCACTTTGCTATCAGTCCTCCCTTCCCTCTGCCTCGCCTCCCTCCTCCTCCTCCCCAGAGGATTCCATCATGCTCAGTCTTTTAGTATCTTTCATGTCTTTTACCTGTCAACAGAGGAGAGAATATGTGAGCAGCTCCCCAACAAAGGAAAAACACCCTCCTGTCATCTTAGAAAATGCTGCAGGGAGGAGGGGCAGGGGAGGAGATCGACAGGGGGACAGAGGGAGCCAGATAACACGGCAGCAGGATAAGAAAGGAATATTCAAAGGAAGAATATAGTAAAAAAGAGGTTGGGGGGATGTTGTGCCCTTATTATGTGTGGACTCTGCCTTTCCTGAGCAAATCAGCCGGTTCATAACAACATGCAATAAATCACCAGGTCCTAAACATACGACATCGTACACAATGCACCTTTAACAATGATCCCTTGTTTTAATGACAAAAGAGCGACTATAATACACCAACTCTCTGCAACATGCACGCACCGCAGACCACCGATAAATAAACACACGTGACCTCCAGCTCTAGTCAGTGAATCCTTAGCAGCTCAGTTCGGCTCCACCACACTCCACAACAGGACCAGCAACACACATTCACACGGGATAAAACCATAAGCCGCGCAATCCAATAGGAACCTCACTCAATCTGTGACTTTCCCTCCATCCCATGCCCAGTGTGTGTGTGTGTGTGTGTGTGTGTGTGTGTGTGTGTGAGTGAATCCGCTGCTCGTACTAATCTGCTGGCGCAGCCCTCGTCCTCAACATTGCCCTCGTCTTCGCATTATTCTGCGTTTCGCTCGTGTTAGCCTAGCTACAGACTGAGCTGTTGGGGGGGCGGGGGGAGAGAGGAGGGGGGGGCAGCCATTTTAGAACAATGCCTATTGATGAAACACTAAGAGGCTTGATTGGATTTATCAGCTCTCCTCCACTATTTTCCCCTCACTTGCTAACCCTCTTTTGTTTTGTCGTCCATATCTCCGACTGTATGTCCTTCTGCTTCTCCCTCCTTCCCTTTAGAAGCTCAGTGAACATAGTTGTTTCTCCCTGGTGAGTCGATGACGCTGTTAACGCCCCCCTTGTTGGATAAGGAAACAGGCTGCCACTTCATGAGGGCACTTTAAGGAAAAAAGTGAAAATCTAATTAAGATGAGAGGCAAATAGCTGCGTCTGATTACACAGCAATGAATCCTCTGCAAAATCTTGAAAATGTGTAAGCAGCAGAGCTACATGCATGTGGAGGTTGTGTATTATCTTTCCTGGACGAGAGCTGCCAAAATGTGCAGGAGATACGGGAGCAGCAGACTGAGAGAAACAGGGATGAATATCTGCAGATTTGGCCTGTGTTTAGCTGGGGCATCGGACCAAGTGGCAGTCACTCGCCTGTGCGGCCTTTGGCCCGCTGTCCCCGCCAATCCCACTCCAGCCTTAACTACGCCAGCGTGGACCCACAGCAACCTTCCAGTCGGATGCCAAACGCACACACACACATACACACACACAGCACACACACAAAACACTGCAACCAACTCCATTTACAAACGTGGATAACAACTGAATTAACAGTCTGTGATCCTCTGCCAAAGCAGAAGGTGGCTCCTTTATACATTCAAATACGCACATGCATGCGCCTATACACCACACACACACATGAAAACACACACACACAGGGCTGTTAGGGGGAAGTTATCGGTGGTTTGATTTTGAATTTATTATCCCCTCCTTATGTCTGCCTTGTTCCCCGTGTCTCTGTTCCGCTGCTTTTTTTTCCCGCTGCTGCAAAGATAAAAGCAAATTACTGTCTCACGCCGGTGTTGTCAGCGTTGTAAGTTAGACGGTGGCACTTCTGTGTGACGCTCCTGTTGTCTGGAATGCAAAGAAAATTGGGTTGAGAACAAGGGCAAGTCAGACTGGTGCGGGGGCTAAGGTAGGGTGGATGTGGGGAGGCAGCACGGAGGCAAACAGCAGTGACAACATTGATTCCCTGACCTGACAAAAAGCAACTGTTGATTTAATCTCAATTATTATGTGCAATAACAAAAATGAAACAGGCTTCTTTGTCTCAAGTGAATCCTTTTCATTCCCTCCAATCCTTCCCTCTTCACGATGTCGCCCTCCCCCTTGACTCTTTGCTCTTATCTGTTATTTACTCCAACCAGGGCAGAAAACGGTTGCCTTACTCTCTATAATCCCGTCCTCACATCACTGTTCTTATCTGACCGTCTCTTCGCTCTCCTTATTCCTCCTCCTTCCTTAAACCCCCTGCTTGTCCCGTCGCCGCTGCCCTGAGCTTTGTTTTAACGTGGAAACAGAGGCTGTTTAAAGTGACACATCTATGGCAAACACTTCACTCATTTCACTTCAGCATGCACAGGCGGAAACATGATCTGAGGGTAGTTTTTGTTTTTCAACAGACTAATTGCTGCAGCTACGCTTATTTAAGGATGTTTTCTCTGTTGAAAAATCACAGCAGGATGAAAAAAAAAATGGCAACCGGCTAAAAACGGAGAGGCAATCACCTGACATCACAGCTATTCATCCTGCAGAGAGCAGAGAGCTGCTTGGTCCTCCACCAGCGAGAGGAGGAAAGGCCTTCCAAGAATCCCTCCTTTTCTCTCTGCTCTCTGTCTTTTTTCCACAGATTAATCTGTCCGGCAGCCGTATAAATCTCGGCGCTCATTGTGGAGAAATGCTCTATTTGGATCGTTTATGTACGACACGAAAAGGCAGTAAAACCTCAGCAAACACTCACTAAAATAACTCAACAACACAAATCGGACTTGAACTTGCGTCATTTTTATACGGACATTCTATTCAGCTTCCCCATGAACACTAACAATGTCATCTTGTCATCGTTTCTGTCTGCGGTCAAAACCCCTCTGGCCGTTAGCAGAAGATGGGAAGAAAGGGCAGAGGACAGGATCAGGGAGGAGAAACAAAGTATGAAAAAAACAGGGGGGGGGGGGGGGGGGGGGGGCATTAAAGAGCCCTGCTGTAACCATGGTGCTGCTGAGCTTGGTCACCGTGGGAACAGACCTTCTGCAATGCTGAGGAAGGGGAGACGTATTTTTGTGATAGATGGGAGATGGGCTGTTTTCCTGAGGCCCCCTGACACAGTTCACAACAACTGAACTCAACTGTAATTGCTTGAAGTACAAATACAAAAGTCATTCGCAATCATTGCGGAACTTATATTGATGTAGACTTCGCTTCCCATTTATTTCACCGAAGTTCATAAAAGGCCTTGGACTCTATTGCTTTCTGTAAAAATATCAGCGCAGAAAACAACCCAGCAGCACTGATTAATCATTCAGAAATCCTTTGATTACTTTTTCCAAAAAAATCATGAAGTTATTTGGTCGACAAAATGTCAAAGATAACGGAATAAAGACATTTAAGGCCGCCCGCCCCATGTGGGTAATGTCGACAGAAAGGAAAGGGGACTTTTTGGAAATAATTTGAATATCATAACCAGAGAAAAAATGTATCACTGTCCATAATCTATTATAATCAATAGCCCATCTTGCTATTAAATGCAACTTAGGATCTGAAAGAATCGCACACATGTGGATGCATTTGCAAAAGTATTTTTCATTGATTAAGGTCGTTGTCATGTTGCCTGAGAAACTAATAACCAATGAAACTAGTGGACCAGCAGGTTACAGGTGTTTTTCAGTGGAAAGTCACGAGGGTTTCTCCAGAAAGTTGCTACATTTGCGAGTGTGTTTGACGGATCGGCACTCGGAGAGCGGCTCATGCTACCTCCCTCTGACAGACGGACGGAGCGAAAGCCAACAAAACGTACATGGTTTGATGGATGTAATAATGTTGGAAGAATGTAAGAACTATTTTGGTTTCATTTCTTGATAAATTACTGAACAGGTTCATCCAGTTCGTCAGTGACAAACGTCGATCTCTTATGTGCTGTAAAAAAAATGTGAAATGTGTTAATATCACCTGACATTAGAGAAAATCACAACTTATCCAAGATTAATCAATCCATATGTTCTCTGCTCGGGGACGATTAACCGCACAAGCCCACAAGACGGAAATGTGACTATAATTTGGCAGCATTTCTAAAAAGCGAGTTTAAATTCAGCTTGACAGCTGAATGGAGCTTGTGTCTCCCAGCTAGCTCTCCTATTGGCTACAGATGATGAGCAGAGAGAGAGCGAGAGAGAGAGAGAGAGAGAGAGAGAGAGATGAAACAGGGCTTCCTCTGTTTTCAGGGAATTGTATTTACTAAATTTGCTTCACCAATCACACTGAACATATGGGCAAGATGAACCCTCGAAACACCGAGCTGTGCTCTCTCTTTGTGTGTGTGTGTGTGTGTGTGTGTGTGTGTCCCGACTGATACCAATAACACCATCTCCGATACGGTCTCACGGTGAGCCGAGGCTGCGAGATTTAGGCGATTTGTCCGCATGGATAGAGCCTAAGGGTGTGTGCATCTCTGTGTGTGCGTGATTGATTTCAAACAAACAAACCGACGGATTCTGTCAGAAAGGGAGTCGAGCACTTTCAGCCGTGATCACGGCAGCAGGATTCACACCACTCGTATTGATCAACACCCTCTGAATATTCTCTGGGTATGTGAGTAATTATAATAAGAACTGCACCGGCCGGTCGGATGAAGGGGTCAGCGCCATAATTCTTCCATTACCCCTCTCGCTGTGATGTCACTTAATTTATCACAAGCCTTAGCTTGAGACCATATTTGCCATAAATCAGGCACACACAGAAGAATACATCCACACACACACACACACATCGCTGTTTGACCGTGTTGGGCTTATGATGAGGACTTGAGCCGAGAAGCACTGCGATGAGAGGGGAAACAAACGAACCTGGCTCCTCTCATTCGAGGAGCCACTCCGAGATGAACGAGCACTCGGGTAATACAGTCCCCGGCCTCGGCCTGCATCTTCCTGCCTCCTCCGCTGCTACAGATAACTAACACCGTGGCACCTTGATGTCCTGATAGTAGCAGCGGCAGAAAGATGATTCCTGGGCGGACACTGACTGTCACACATCAGCAGCAGTTGAGATGTGACTCATGGACTGACACTACCGGCAGAGTGGTGACTTCCACTGTGTGAAGAATGGGGATAATAGAGAAGGGCCCACTCACAGTCCAGCGGGGAGAGGTGGTAGGGCGGCTGGCGGTGACCAGAAGGGAGAGTAATTGCCTCGCCACACTCAAGGTGCTTGAAATGATCTGTGACCTGTCCTGAGTGTCCGGGCTTGCAGGGAGGGGCGAGATAGTGTTTATGAGAGGCCTGGAGCAGCAGAGAGGGCAATGACTGTTGCAAATGCCCATTTCCTGCTGCTTGCGGGGTCATGCCTGAGCACCGGCAGGAAGTGTGAGACAGAACATAAGGTGGAATAACGGAGGGATAATCTCTCTGAGCTCCGGCGGGAGAGGGCAGGGGGCTTGTTATGAGAAAATGAAAGGGGAGAGGTGGAGGAACGGAGAGCCACAGGCCATTAGAGTCCCCTCGACCACATATAATGACAGGTAGTGGTCAGAGGAACGTAAGTGGATCGGGGGGGAGAGACAGAGCAGAAGAGAGGTGGAGGAACATCAAGACAATATATGTTTAATACCACATATTTCACCATCTAACCTGATATTGAAGCTGTAACTTCATAATATTTTAATAAAGTCGGTTAATTCTAAGAACATTATTAATGTGGTTCTGGAAGCCAACCACTACATCTGATACCTCTGCCAAGGAGGTTATGTTCCAGCGTTGTTAGCTTGTCGAAGGGGTTCGACATGGACGTGAGTAGAACCTTTTAAATGTTTGGGCAGATCCATTCAACATAGAGAAGAAACAGTGTATTTCTAGCATGGACCCTGGCGGAGGATGACGCTTTCCTCTCAAAGTTTATAATTAATATCATATTAACATTCAGAGTGTTTATGTTTGCACTAGCCAGTTGATATTTTGGATATGTTTTGAGATTTTTTTTTCCCCGTCCATCCCTCCTTCTGCCGTTAAATCTCTTTATCCCCCACTGACTCACATGCTTCACTTCCCTGCTTGTAATCTCGACAGCATTTACTGAGCTAATTAATGGGGCAGGGGGTTGAGTACTTTTCAACTGATACAAGTCCTCCTCTTTGTCTCTCGTTCACATGGATAACCGGCGACATGGTAAGGAGGATAAGCTCGTCTTTTATTTCTGCTTTAGGAACTGAACAAATGTGGTCGGGAGTAAGTTACTTACATTCAAACCATTTCTTTTTTCACTCCGTAATATGAATTTTGTGATGGATAAAGAAATTCATTGCAAAGGCAGAGAAAGGTCAGGAAAAAAAACAAAAAAAAACAACAGATGTACTCGAGCTGTAAGAGAGCACAGGTACATCTGTCGTACTCTCATCCAGAGACTTTGCTGAGTAAAATGTCACCTTGTTATCAGAGCAGAAAGGCCGGCCTCACCTGAGAAACATGACGCCCAACCTAGCTGCACTCAGACGGCACAATATGTGAGTACAACGGCAGATTTCACTCCCTTATGTGCTTCTAAGCTTCTTGTGATGGACCACCAGGTTCCCTCTGCAGAATATCAAGGTGCTGATCAGTCATGATGACTTCACAGGTGTTTCAAATGATGGGGTCAATAAAAGGTCAAAGCAAATCCTCCAGGTTTGTCACATCAAGATGCCACAGATGACACAAGTCAACAAGGGAGAGAGAGGGACATCGACTGTAAATGTCCATTGTTGAAAAATAAGCTTGGGTGTGTAAATAAAGTTCTATATTGGTGGTGGCTTGTGAATAAGTGTATAATTAATTTAATTGTGCTGACTGATAGTTCTCGTCTGTTCTGTCCTGCAGTTCGCAATATTTTTTTATTGAATATGAATCAAGTCCAACATTTCACATGTCGGAATAAGAAACACTTCACTCAAGCTATCCATTAAATGTATTTTAAGCACCATCGCCGCCACAATCCTGCATCTATTATAGTATCAGTGTCTTTGTCCTAAATCAATACATCACATATTTAGAGCTTTTCACTCAATAATCTTTGCTTTCATTTTTTTTTTTTTTTTTTATAAACCGACAATTACATTTAACATCAGACCACTTCAACGCTACAGTTTCAAAGGGAAACCAAGCTGAGAGACCAATAAAATAGTTCATAAACAATAATTTGCTACGGAATCCGAAGTCTCTCAAGTGTAACAGATTTTCACTTCCATTTAATCCATCTCATTTTCTGCTTCCTGACTCGCTCCTCTTGTTTTTTTTATTTGTTATATTCCTCTCCACACCTCAACAGACAGAACTCACAATATCTACCGAATGTCACGCTGAAATGTTTCATGCTCTTCTCTCCCTGTGCCCTGCACCTGTTTATCTGCACTCCGGGTTGGATATAAACACACACGGTGGAATGCTAATGACACGGTTCCAGTTGTGCACCTAAAGTTTTGGTACGACTTGTCACCCAAAATAATGAACAACTTGCCATGACAAATCTGTTTGTGGAATACCACAATACCATAAGTGTGCGCTGTGTATTCTTGTTTTGACCTCATACAGCAAAAATATAAAGCAGATTATTCATGCTACAGTCTTGTATCAAGACATTGAATACAAACAGTAAGCCCGGTTCGTTAATGTAAAGTCACATCAGGGTAGAGGTGATGACTCAGAGCAGGTCAGGGTTAAAGATCATTGCTATGTGCCATTTATTACTAACCTCCCTCCTCTCCTTACTCCTTATTGAATCATTGTCCATCTTCTCTCTCTCTCACACACACACACACACACACACACACACACACACACACACACACACACAAACACACACTGGTCGTGCTGCAAGGAGAGTTGGGCAGAAGGTTATTGATGTCTGCTCTCACAAAGCCAAGGTCTTGGCCATGAATTGCAAACTCCAGCCCCCACTGGCCCCAGACATTAGCAGCCTAAGATAAGACATGAAGGATGGCCTGTATTATAGGGAGAAACAGCTTCACCGCACTACGCTCTCCCCTGCAAGCCCCTCTCAGTGATATCTACACACACACACACACAATGCAGGTTCATACGTGCACGTGCACATGTACTGTGCACACACAAGGGTCCAGTAGCTGCCATGTGTTTGTATTGTGCATGTTATGGTGGGAATTGTGCAAAACGTGATACATTTTCATTTTGGATCAGATGAGAGAAATGAAGAGACGAGAAGAAGAGCTGACCAAGCAAAATCAAATCGGAGGACACGTAATTGAGCCACTAAATATGTGCATCGAGATGACCACACAGCCATTCAATAAGAGCAACCTTTGACCTTTTGCCTCCTGCTGATCTTGGGGTTAAAGGTCATGCACTGGTGACAGCCTGTGGCCTCTTGCCAGGTTAGTGCAGTTCAAAGGTCAAACCGGTGGCTCTGGGTATGTGGTCGACAGCCATTAGTAACAATCTACACCCCGCAGGCTGCAACAGGCTTTAGGAGGCTCTGACTCTTCACCCTACTGGCATGAAATCCCTCCCTGCACCTGAACCATGAGTGGCAGAAACACAGATTAAGACTGTAAATGTCTCTTAAATTATAGCGAATGTAAGGTATTCCTTCATCTGGCGGTTTTATGCTATTTGTGTCCATCTGTGTTTTGTGGAGACACACGAGGCAACAACACATCAAGGCTGAAAAACTCCTGGTATGTAGCATGGAAACATCAATCTGAGCTGTCAACGGGCACGTTTATGTGGAATCAGAATTTATTTTAGGGGCCAGAAAAAATAAAACCCTTGCAGAAGGTTTTGTTTCTTGCTCGCCTGATTGTGGCCCTGATTGTGGTTATTACAGACTGAGGTGCCATCCCGAAGCAAGCAAGCGGATAAATCCTCTCCCCAGTGCAAAAACATACACTGACACTCACTCACATCTGCCATCTTGATCATCCAGCTTCTTCATTATTTAATCAGAACCACTCTTTGCAGAAGCTTAATTATTGAGCATGTGTATGTTCACACAACCCGTCGCTGAAAGGTGAAACAAGGGCACTGGGTTGGTTCACTGATGTGTTAAATGCACAGTATGTAACTTGTGCCACTAGGGGTCTCTCAATTAAAACAAAAACAAAAGACATAAATTGATGATGTCATGAAGTAACATGGGATCTTGGGAGTTCACGTGAAGGACGGTTGAACTGACACACATCATGTCACTGAATCCCTGTGGATGAGGTTTTTCACCCAGGGTCCCTTTTAGGTGCTTTTTAGCTGTTTTATTACAGAACGTGTATGAAACCCATGACCAAAATGTCATTATGCTGTTATTGGATGAATTTAATTAGGAAGGACCTTTGATCTTCGTAAAAAAAACAGCATCGCTGATGATGAATCTGACGTGACGCACGAAAAAATTTTGTTTACTCAAGTTGCTTTTATCCACTTATATCAATTCATTCTCATGAAATAGCCACAAGTAACTTGGGCCAACGTAGCGTTAACTTGCTAACTTATTATCCCCACGTGAAACTTGACGTTACGTTGTTGTCTGTGGTCACAGCAATCAACCAAAAACAACAGGAGCATGTTGAACATTATATTGTTGCTCATAACGGGGATATGAAACCATTCACAGAAAAGCAAATGTCATCAATAAGATGATTGCTTTCTCTGTTATTGGAAATTAAAGGAAAAAAATTGGGATAATGTACGCAATGTACCTTTAAATATTTCAGTAACAGATTTGCTGAGAGGAACGGAGGAAGGAGCACAGAGCAGGATCCTGTCTAACCAGCATGTCTCCCTTCCTCTCTTTTGGCATCTTCAGGCCTTAAAGAGTCAAAAAGACAAAGACAATAATTCAGGATGCAGATGGACAGGCAGACAGACAGATGGACTGAGGAGAAGGACAGGCTGATTTTCATTGGCTCCTGGAGGTAGACGCACCCAGACCTGGCCATGTCTGTCCCGGTCTGACTGTCTCTGCACCACGACACCTTCCTGTAGTGGAGATCTGAAGGTCCAAGAGATCAACTTGCTCCCTAGCCTCCCCTCCTACTAGGCTACAGCATCCCTTCAACCCTACATCCCATACACACACAGCGCACCAGACGCTCATGGACACGGCACACCCCCCACCCACGAAGGAGGCCCTCTCTGCAGGAGCCCAGTGACTCTTCCACGGACCAGACAGGTGGTGGGAGCTGAGCGGGCACGCGAATGCCAGCCCGTTGCCAAGGGCTCGGTGCCAGTTGGCACCCAGTCAACAGGAGCACTCCCTCAATGTAGAGCACAGTGCACACAAGAAGAAGATAACAAGACGGCACACATGCATGTCCTAATGTACTTGTGAGGACCTTTAAACGCTGCGTGCCGAACCTTCATCTCAAATCCACTTCGAACCCGAAAACAAAAAAAACTTGAAGAGTCAAGTGGTGGAAAAAAATCGACTCAAACTAATGTAGTTGATCCGACTCTCCTACTCACAACACATGCATAAATAAGACTTTGATGAGTTACAGAAGGAAAAAAAAGGAAATGGATGGATGAAAACATCAAATGGATTCTCTACTGAAGAATGTCACATAAGGTATTCATATATGGAGAAATGCATAAAGCGATTCGAAGATGCCTCCATATATGCGTGGACACAGCACACATGGCTGGAAGCCCACACTCACACACAAAGATAAGCAAAAGGTTTTGCATGCCCGACAGCAGAATTTGAATTATATATCCAGAAGACAAGTAGGTTCTTAAAAAAGAAAGAGGAGCATTAAAAAAAAAATCAAGCTCCATTTACAAACAAAGGCAACTTCTATTCTTCATGATGTGTTTTAATATTTTGGACCTCTGAACATCATTTTCCTCTCATTGTGTGCAGATACAAGAATATTTGAGCTTTCTAGTGTCTAAAACAATCAATCACGCAACAGGTATATTTCAGACTGTCTTCCCTTTTTTTTAGGGATTTCTTTTTGACGACAGAGACAGTAAATCATGTGACATACTATATTTCTGTATAAGGTTTTATCGTATCTAAACATTATGTTGGGAATGAGTGCTTAAATGAAATCTCGAAGCTTCAGATCATAGTGCTTTTTCTGTAAAAATACCTTTTAAACCATAAAATAGTAACATAATCCTCCCCTGAAAGGCACGCAGCCACCAAGCATGTAATTCAAATTCAAATGTCTGGTGGCACAAATGTCCCCCCCATACCGAGACGTGCATGCCCTCTAACACATGTCACTGGCAGATTTGGTGGCATGTGTGTTAATCACCATATGCCAACTAAGAAGAGAGGCCTCGTCTTCAACAACAGACTGTCTCTGCATCACACACCCACATATCGGGCCTGTATATTTATATTTACATATATATATTGTATATATATACTGCATCACTGAAAACACAAAACATGACTCCAGTACACCGACTTTGTGACCGCCTTGTTCTTGCTCATCTTTAAGGCGACTGATTTAAAGGCTGAAACCATAGAGTGTATACACTATGTGTGTGTGTGTGTGTGTGTGTGTGTGTTTGTGTGTGTGTGCGTGTGTTACTATATTTAAAATAAAATTAGATTAGAAAGAAGAAGTGAGAGAGAGAGTGTTTGTGAAAGTGTCTGTATGTTGGAAAGAGAGAGAGAGAGAGATATAGGAGGAGCA